>AWWV01013950.1:0-53800 GCA_001974805.1 Corchorus capsularis | reverse complement strand
TCCTTAATCTGATGGCGTTAAATTCTTTTGCCTAACTTCACTTATTTGACCCTGTTTTTGTCTCATGTATTTCTCTGTTGGAAGTGATGATTCGGCAGGATCAATTGGGAAGTTTTGTCTGCATACATTGCCAAATCACCCCAAGGTACGGTTTTGGCTTCTTCCTCCCTCTTTCGTTTTTGTTGTCTTATTTGATTTCCAATTCTTTATTTATTCATGTGTTCACCTCTCTTTGCAATCCACTGATGTGGCTGATGACGTGGCTGATAAACGAAATTTGGAGGCTCTTATTCGGGAGGTCAACTAGGCTTGCTATGCCATGTCAGCAATGACTCCTCGTGTTGACTTCTTGACCGTCGAATCTCTATCAAGCTACACTAAAAAATAAGGTGAAATCTCTTATTGCATACACCTACCGCTTTTGTTCCTGTTTAAGTATGGTTCCATAAATGAGTTCTGTTTTGAGAGCACATATAGATGTGCCAGTGCATCGCTCTTGTTTGAACTTGAAAAGGGTTTTGAATTAAGCTTGAGCTTTTGTCATTATGCCTTTGGTGCCTTTGAAATGAAGTGGTGACCCCCTTAGATTAACTTCGATGGAATGTTGTTGTGTGTGAAAAGTGGATATTTGAATTAAAAAATGTATAGTGGTTAGGATGCCTGAAACCAAACCAAATGGAGATGTATACAACATATAAAATATGTGAAAAATGTATGTTGTTGTTATTGTATAAAATGGATATGTATGCATGCTCAGAATTGTAGAGGAAGACTGCTTCCTTTTTCTGCTTCGAAATGGATTGAGTGGATGTTGTGGAAATGACAAACTGCCTATGAATGGATTGATCGGTCGTCAGCAATCATAAAATAATTATCCCAACAATTGTTAACTAAACTAGCTTGCGTAAGGGTCGAACCCACAGAGAGATTGGCTCTTCCTTTTCTCAAACAAAACAAATTAATAAAGAGAATTTAAAGAAGAATTAAAATTAAATCTAACTAAAAGTAAATTAACTAAGAGAGCAATCAAGAAAATTAAAGAAAACAATTAATCAAAAGCAGTGAATATTATAAAAAAATCAATTAAATAGAAACCTCCAACATAGAATTAATATCCCTCTTGACAACAATAACATGGATCATCGATATCTAAAGATTATGAGAACCTTGAATAGCCTGTCGGACTTAACCTAAATTACCTTAATTAGATTAGATTACCGATTAAAGTCAATCTATCCCTTTTACTCTTTCAGCAATCAATTACTTTCTTAGGGCTTAGAGATCACTTAGGAATAAAGCATGAAGAACAAGTAATTTAATAACAAGCACAATGAGAAATTTCTCGCCCATTGATTCTTTTCTCTCTTGGATGGAGGATTAATTCACATCCAATTGCTACATAAAATTAAGCTGGAGTGATTAATTGACAACTTAATCTAGCTAATGCTAACTCAATTTATCATGAAAGTGTCGACCCAGTCAATCAAAACAAGCAACATAGAATTCATACAGAGATCCAAGAAATACTCAAATAAATTCTCATATAAAAGCACAAAATCTCACCATGGAATTAGTCAAGAGATCAATTAAATTCTACATTGGAGAAAAGAAAGGGATTACTCACTCATAAATTGAATGAGCATCCACAAATAAGAAGAAAACTTATCTATGAACAAGGAAGAGAAGGGGGCGGCGGCTCCTAGGGTTTTTCTCCTCCAAATCTTCAACTAAACAATATATCTTATGAAGAATAAAATTACATACAAAATCTAGACCTAAGGTGGCTATATATAGTGGAGGAACATAGATAGGGCGGTTTAGGGCTGACTTAGACTCCAAGTTGGATTAGATATCATCCTAGAGTAGAATCCAAGTTAGAATAGGATTCTTGAATTTTCTGGATTTCTGCAGAAACTTCACCGGCAGATTCGGGCTTGAAAACAGCAGAATTGGGCTTCGGACTTCAAAGTAAAGTTTTATAGCTCGGAGTTAGCTTTCCAACGGCTACTCATGGGCTTAAAACAGACATCTGAGCAGAAAGTTATGGCCTTTCTACCGAGACTGCGCTGAAACCGGGCTTATATCGCAAATCTACGGGATTAATGCGGGATTTGGATATTCTTTTGGATATTAGGCCTACAAATTGGGATTTTAACTCCAATTATAGGTTTATATGAGCTGAGTATATTCCCATATAAATAATCCAAAAATCCTTAGCTTCAGGACTTTTTCTGGGCTTGGCTTCAATCCTTTGCAATTTAGCTCCAATCTTCAATCCTTGCTTCTTGAAATAATTTTTCAATGATCTTCAAATCTTCAAATTATCTTCAAGAAATCTTCAAAACACGAATTTTGCATCTCCAAATCTATACTCAAAATTACTTTGCTAATATCTGTGTAAAAAGTAATCAAAATAGCTCCAAAAGTAGTGAAAATAAGCAAATTCTCAATTTCACATCTCATAAAGACTAAAAACACAAATACTTAGAAAATAAGGTAAAAATGCATATAAAAGTGGTAAAAAGTATAGAAAAATAGCCATAAAAATATGCATAATTTGAGCTCGATCATATTTTCCCCCACACTTGAACTTTGCTAGTCCCTTAGCAAAATCAATGTAGGTTAATCAAAAACCAAAATTTTCAAAAGATCAATTTGACTTCATTCATATATCAAAGAATCAATTTAATCATGAAATTAAATAGTAAAGAACATGAATAATACTTGATCCAAAGATCAATTAATAGCAAGCATTATCATTCTTAAGTAGTCATAATCAAAGTAGCTCTAGTCACTTACCATCCCTTACTTTTATAACTACTTCTCTCTATAAGCTTGTATATTCATCTTTCTCTCCATTACTCAAAAGATTACAATGTCATAAACAAACCAAGGATTCATGTGGGTTATAATAGTTTTTCAAGGGCAATTGTTTTAGAAAACTGAGGTTACTAACCTCTTAAGTGTTTATGCTTAGGGGTTACTAACTCCCTTTATTTTAATTTTGAGGCTACTAGCACTCTAGAGGGACAATATTTCTGTTGATCCATGCCTCTTATCCTCTTCCCAAGGGTTACTAACTCCTTTTATTTAAAGAGAAGAGTGACAACAATGGAGTTTTTTTTTTTAAAACAGAAGATATCTCTTCTGCTCTTGCATAAAATCACTTCTTTATGAAAACGGTTTTAATTACCCTTTATATAGATAGTCCCCCACACTTATTCTTGACAAATCTATAGCATGCTTTCTTAATTGTAACTTCAATTAAAATTCAATACAAGTTCTAGAAATAGATAATCATGAAAGCAATGAATAATAAGATCATATCACAAAATTCAATTATACCTAGTTCTAAGAAATCAAAACTTCTCACTATAAATTAATCAAAGAATAAAGCATCATTAAAAATTCTAAACATTCATCAATCATAATTAAATCACTCATTCAATATATGCCTGAAAAATCAAAGAGTTTGAAAAATCATCAAAATTTTCAATTTCAAAAATCAATTTTTTCCGAAAAAATCTTCTTCAAAAATTGGGGAAAATAGACGATCCAAAACAATCATATTTTTATTCTAGATTCTCATGCAAAAACTATCATATGACTCAATAATCAAACAATAATCCTACGATCAAGTATTCACCCCCCCACCCCCCCCCCCCCCCACACTTAAAACTTCACATTGTCCTCAATGTAAAAGCAATCATAAAATCAAAGCATGCAAAATAGCTTACCAAAAATAAAGAGTTAAGGTTCATGAAACATACCTGGGCAGCTTTGATGAAGATAATTACTCGAATAAAAAGACAATAAAAATTAAAGTGATAGGAAAATAAAACTAGATAGTTTATTAATGAAACTTGAAAATAAAGACATAAAATAAAGAAAAATTAAAGATAAAGCATAAACTAAACCTAAGATGCTTAAAAATTAAATCCTAAATCTAGAAAACATAAATTAAAATTAAAATTCTAATTTTAAAACCTAAATTGGTTTAGGAATAGTCTTCTCCCATAAATTGAAGAGGTTTTCCAAATTCCCAATTATAGTATCAAAATCCTCTCTTAGGCTAGCAACTTGATCACTTAAATCCTTAAATTGAGCAAGGAAAGGATGCGATTCTTCCTTAATTTCCTTCTCTTGATTCACCTCCTCTTTTCCTTCCTTATTTTCATTACTAGAAGCATCACTTGATTCAGAAGCAGAAGCAATTATTACGATATCATCTTCACCTTGACCTTCCTCATACAACGGATCTCTTGGTCCAATTGGAATTGAGGACTTATCCTTTAATTCTTCCAAGGTAAAAACAGTACCAACAGGTGCAGTTCTTGGTTGATTAGATGAAGAAGCATAAAAAGGATCATGAAACCGTTGAGGAAAAGGGGCACATCGCATAGGAGGTCTATAGGGTGGCAATAGGGCTTGGTGCGATACCCATCAATCTTCGGCATAGGAAAAGGCTTACTCCAAGGTGCAACAGGAGGTCGAATTCTCCCATTGAAATTCCTTGGGTGAGAGAATCGATTTCCATAGGGATGGAAACGCTTTGCAAATTCCTTCTCAGCTCTTTCCTTTGATCTTATAACAGCTTCATGTGACTTGTTAGCTTTGTCCCAAAGAAATTGATAAATCATCCTAGCTTTGAAACCGGGCTTAGCCTCAATTTCATCCTTAGGTAGCAACGAAATCATACTCAAGAGTTCATGACAATCATGGCGAATAAAACTTCCTTGAAATTTTGGACCGAATTGAGAAGCTCCAATTCGATAAAATTGATCCTTAAACTTCTTGAATTGAACTTCAAAATCCATGGTTGTTGTTACTAGCATCATCGACATCTTCAATTGAAAAGGGCTTGTCGACTTCTTCTTAAATGAGGTGAATAGCCAAATCGACTTGCTCCCTTAATGGTCGACTTCCTTGTCGACTTGCTTCTTGTAAAGTCGACTTTGCTCTTAGTCGACTTCTCCTCTAATCGGCCTTGCTCTCAAAAATTGCTTCTTAACCGAATTTTTTAAGCTCTCAAATATTGCTTCTTGTGATTTGATGAATAAAGAGGAATAGAGGTGCCTTTATATAGTGATCAAATTCTAGTTCTAAGAGGTTTTAGTTAGAGTAAAAAGTAAGAAACATACCTTAATTAGGGATATTTTACCTATATGAAAAAGGTGTTGATATTGGAAAGCAATTAGGAATTCAATTTCCTAGTCAAAATAGGAAATTAAAATCCTAATCTTCCTTGCATGTAGATGGTGCGGCACTTTCCTTGCTTGGTTCGGGTTTGGCGCGGCATTCTCCTAGTGCGAGCGGGACATGGCCGGGCATGGCTCGGATGCAGGCTGAGCGGGTCCTGGTGGTGGCGCGGGACGCGGACTGCTGCTGCTGGTGCTGTCTCGGGCATGGAGTTCAGGTCGCACGGGCTAGGGCGCGACATAGGTGCATGGCGTGGCTGGCGATAGCTTGCTGGTGTCCGATGCTGCCTCGATGATATCCGATGCTATCCGGCTGAAGTGCATGTCATGGCTCGGTGATGACCGGGTCATGCTTGGTGTGGTGCCGAGCTTGGCCTGGCGATGGCGCGGTAATGCTGAGCTTTAGTCGGGTCAAGGCCTGATGTTTGTGCGGCATGGCCAAGCCATAACCGGCCATGCATGCTAACTCTCTAGGTTTCATCTAAGCATGCATGGTCTATGGCTTGGTGCTTGGTACTTTTTTTTTTAACTCCTTGGATAAAAATTCATAAAAAAAAATTAAAATTAAAATTGGGTTGCCTCCCAATAAGCGCTTGTTTAAAGTCATTAGCTTGACTCTTCCACTCTTCGACCTTAAATTGGAAGATAAACGGGGTCCTCCAATTTAATTTCTTCAATCAACGCTATTGTCAATGGTTCGAAGTAAGGCTTGAGTCTTTGCCCATTAACTTTAAATGGATTCCCTTTGGCTGGATTAATAATTTCTACTGATCCGTTAGGGTAAACTTGTATTATCTTGTAAGGTCGTCCCCATTTTGATCTTAATTTTCCATGATGTTTGATTGAGCTTGTAAATAACAAAACTTTCTGACCTTCATGGAATGTTCTTCTTAATATTCTTTGATCATGTAGAGCTTTAGTCTTTTCCTTGTAAATTCTTGCATTCTCATAGGCTTCATTCCTAATTTCCTCAAATTCTTGCAATTGTAACATCCATTGAATTCCAGCCTTGTCAAAATTAAGATTACATTGCTTAACTGCCCACCATGCTTTGTGCTCTAATTCCACAGGTAAATGACATGGTTTTCCAAACACAATTCTGTATGGGGACATACCTAGAGGTGTCTTATAAGCTGTACGATAGGCCCATAAAGCATCTCCTAGTCGCATACTGCAATCTTTTCTTTGAACATTAACTGTTTTCTCCAAAATCAGCTTCACTTGACGGTTAGATATCTCAGCTTGTCCACTAGTTTGAGGATGATATGAAGTAGATACCGTATGGTGTACTCCATATTTCTCAACTAGTGCTTGGACAATCTTGTTGCAAAAATGAGTTCCACGATCACTGATGAGGTATCTTGGTATTCCAAATCGATGAAGAATATTATTCTTCAAAAATTTGACTACTATCCTAGCATCATCTTTCTCCGTAGCAATAGTTTCAACCCATTTAGAAACATAATCCACGGCTAGAAATCAATTCCCCATACATCGAAGACTTCAGCAACGAATATAGGTGATTGAATCATCTGATTCCTTTTCGATATACTTCCAACTCTTTGGCATTGTGGACAAGTCTTGCAATACCCATAAGAATCCTTGAAAAGCTTAGGCCAATAGAAGCCACACTCCAGGATTTTTCTTGCGGTCTTCTTGTGTCCAAAGTGGCCTCCACATTCATCTCCATGGCAAAATCTCAAAACGGATTGAGTCTCATTGTCGGGAATGCATCTTCTCATGATTAAGTCGGATCCTTGCCTCCATAAGTACGGATCATCCCATAGATAGTACTTGGCATCACTTATGATCTTCAATTTTTGTCCTCTGCTAAGATCTGAAGGTAGGCAACGAGCAACTAAGTAATTGACAATATCAACATACCAGGGAAGTTGAGAAACGACAAACAATTCTTCAAAAGGCAGCACTTCGTTGATTGCGATTTCCTCTTCCTTCCTTTCAATTCTACTTAGGTGATCAGCAACAACATTCTCAGCTCCTTTCTTGTCTCGTATTTCGATATCAATCTCTTGGAATAACAAAAGCCATCGCATAAGCCTAGCTTTTGCTTCCTTCTTTTTCATTAGATATCTCAATGCAGCATTATCGGAGTAGATTATCACCTTAGATCCTAAAAGATATGGTCTAAACTTCTCCAAAGCAAAGACAACGGCAAGCATCTCTTTTTCTGTGGTAGTGTAGTTCTTTTGAGCAGCATCTAGGGTTCTTGAAGCATAATAGATAACATGAGGTACCTTGTCAACTTTCTGACCTAGAACAGCTCCAATGGCAACGTCACTTGCATCACACATGATCTCGAACGGTAGTTTCCAATCAGGTGGCTTCACAATTGGAGTGGTGGTGAGGGCAGTCTTCAATTTATCGAATGCTTCCTTGCAATCATCTCCAAATTTAAACTCTATATCCTTCTGTAGTAATCTACACATGGGTGCTGAGATCTTTGAGAAATCCTTGATGAATCTTCGGTAGAATCCAGCATGGCCTAAGAAAGAATGGATATCTTTGACACATGTCGGATATGGCAGGTTCTGTACAACGTCGACCTTGGCTTTATCAACTTGCATCCCCTCTTTGGATACTACATGGCCTAGAACAATGCCTTGTTCTACCATGAAGTGGCATTTTTCGGCATTCAATACCAATTTGGTTTCAACACACCTTTTCAAGATGAGTTCTAGATTATTGAGACATTGATTGAAATTATCTCCATAGACTGTGAAATCGTCCATGAAAACTTCCATCTTATCTCCCACATAATCTTGAAAGATGCTCATCATACACCTTTGAAAAGTTGCAGGTGCATTGCATAAACCAAAAGGCATTCTTGTGTAAGCATACATACCGAAAGGGCATGTAAACGTGGTCTTCTCTTGATCTTCAGGTGCAATTGGAATCTGAAAGTATCCCGAGTATCCGTCCAGAAAACAATAGTAGGCCTTGCAAGCTAATCTTTCCAACATCTAATCAATGAATGGCAACGGAAAGTGATCCTTCCTTGTGGTGGAATTCAGCTTTCTGTAGTCAATGCATACTCTCCATTCATTCTGCAATATTTGAGGAACTAGCTCTCCATCCTTGTTTTCTACGACAGTGAATCCAGACATCTTTGGAACTACTTGGACTGGACTGACCCATTTACTATCTGATATAGCATAGATGAGACCAACTCCAAGTAATTTGAGAACTTCATCTTTAACAACTTCAGCAAGATTCGGATTTAATCTTCTCTGTGGCTGTCGAACTGCTACTGCATCATCTTCAAGTCGAATCCTATGCATGGATATAGTAGGACTTATTCCTTTGATATCAGCTACAGTCCATCCAATGGCTTCTTTGTATTCCTTCAAGACTCTGATTAGTTGTTCTTCTTGTAATTCGTTCAATTTACTTGAAATAACAACAGGTAGGGTATCGTTATCTCCAAGGAAAACATGTTTCAGGCCTTCAGGAAGCGGTTTCAGCTTGATTCTGGAGGTTGAATGATAGATGGTAATGGCTTGGGCGTTGGCTCCAGATTGATGTAAGAAATCGTCTCCACCTCTTCGTTGAATGATAGTTCGCTGACAGTTTCTGCTATCTCTTTTGGCATCTCGACTTCTGCTTCTTCAACGTCTTGCTGATGTAAACTTTTGGTGAGGATCACTTCAAGTTCATCTTCTTGGTTGAGTTCTTGTACTTCTTCTGAGTAAGTACCAATTGTGTCAATGGAATAGATAGAATGAATTTCGGCAGGAGCTTCCATTGATTCACTTATGTTGAATACAATAGGCTTTCCATCGAATTCCATAGTGATTGTTCCTTCTTTTGCGTTGAAATCCATACTTGCTGCAATCAAAAGCGGTCTTCCTAACAGTAGTGGCATTTGAGGTAGATGAATATCATCTTCACTCATCTTCAGGACATAGAAATCTGCAGGAAAAACAAAATCTCCTATCTGCACTAAAACATTCTCAACTAAACCTTCAGGTTTATGGTTAGTTCTATCAGCAAATTGGATAATAAGATCAGTTTCAAGCAGAGGTTCTATTTTCAATTGCTTATAAACAGAATAAGGCATGATATTAATCAAAGATCCATATTCACACATAGCATTACCTACTTCATTCTTTCCTATACTACAAGGAATAGAAAAGGAACCTAAACTATTGCATTTATGATGCAATTTCCTTTGATAAGAAGCAGATATATTTTCATCCATGCAGGCATATTTTTCACCATACTTAATCTTATTATTGCATAATTCTCTAAGAAAAGAAGCATACCTTGGTACTTTGACTATTTCATCAACTAAAGGAATGTTTACCTCTAATTTCCGAAGTAAATTGAGTTGTTGAGCAAACCTTTGAGGGAATGGTAGTGGATCATACTTAGCTTGCATCTCCTCCATCCATTCTTCTTCTGATTGTTGATGCTCATCGTTTGAAACGGCAGGTACATCTTTCTTGATTTCGGTTGAAGTCTTCATATCTCCTCGAATTGGTTCATCGAACACATCAATGGGTGGTAGTGTTTTAGGAAAATTAGGTGCTGGAATAGATGACATCGCAGGTACATTCGGCAATTCCATCCAATTGGGTTTCTTCAATAGCATTGATTCCTCTTTTTTGAATAGAAGGTTGTGAACAAACACTCATAAATTCGGCAAACATCTTTGCTAAATTTCCGCATTGAGTAGTCACTTCCTTTAGCTCTTTTCGAATTTCTGCTATCTGTGAATCCTTTGCTGCATCGGCTTCATTGGTTGTACCAAATTGATGTATATTTTCCACCATAGTATTCAACAGCTTCCTTGCTTCTTCAGGGGTTTTGAATGTAAATCCTCCTCCACTGGCAGCGTCGACATAGGTGTGAACTTCATAAATAAGGCCATCATAAAAGTGTTGGATCAAAAGTGCTTCGCTGATGTTGTGGTAAGGGCAACTTGCGCAGATCTGATTATATATTTCCCAGTATTGGTACCATTTTTCGCCTTGCAATTGTTGACAAGTGTTGATCTTTCTTCTGACATCAGCACGCTTAGCTTCCGGAAAGTATTTATTCAAAAATACTGTCTCCATCTCTTTCTAAGATTTTATGGATTTGGGTGGTAATCTTAAGAACCATTCTTTTGCCTTTCCATCTACTGTGACAGGAAAAGTTCGAAGTTTCAAGTCCTGTTCAGGCATCCTAGTGATTGTAGCACACTTCAGAAAGAAACTTTGCAGATGTTCATGAGGATTCTCATGATGTTCTCCTTGAAAAATCGGCAGCATACGGATTACTCCTGGCTTCGATTTGTAAGACATATCCATGGCTGGATAGTCAATACAAAGGGGCGGCAATTCACAGTTGAAATTCAGCTCTCGTAACGTTTGTGATTGCTCCATTGGATCTATTCTGCAAAACAAAGATGATCAAGTGTAAATCTAATCTAATAGAAAAATAAGAGAAAAAGAAAATTAAACACAATCTCCCCGGCAGCGGCGCCAAAATTTATGATCGGTCGTCAGCAATCATAAAAATAATTATCCCAACAATTACTAACTAAACTAGCTAGGGCAAGTAAGGGTCGAACCCACAAAGAGATCGGCTCTTCCTTTTCTCAAACAAAACAAATTAATAAAGAGAATTTAAAGAAGAATTAAAATTAAATCTAACTAAAAGTAAATTAACTAAGAGATCAATCAAGAAAATTAAAGAAAACAATTAATCAAAAGCAGTGAATATTATGAGAAAATCAATTAAATAGAAACCTCCAACATAGAATTAATATCCCTCTTGACAACAATAACATGGATCATCAATATCTAAAGATTATGAGAACCTTGAATAGCCTGTCGGACTTAACCTAAATTACCTTAATTAGATTAGATTACCGATTAAAGTCAATCTATCCCTTTTACTCTTTTAGCAATCAATTACTTTCTTAGGGCTTAGAGATCACTTAGGAATAAAGCATGAAGAACAAGTAATTTAATAACAAGCACAATGAGAAATTTCTCGCCCATTGATTCTTTTCTCTCTTGGACGGAGGATTAATTCACATCCAATTGCTACATAAAATTAAGCTGGAGTGATTAATTCACAACTTAATCTAGCTAATGCTAACTCAATTTATCATGAAAGTGTCGACCCAGTCAATCAAAACAAGTAATTACCTTAATTAGATTAGATTACCGATTAAAGTCAATCTATCCGTTTTACTCTTTCAGCAATCAATTACTTTCTTAGGGCTTAGAGATCACTTAGGAATAAAGCATGAAGAACAATTAATTTAATAACAAGCACAATGAGAAATTTCTCGCCCATTGATTCTTTTCTCTCTTGGACGGAGGATTAATTCACATCCAATTGCTACATAAAATTAAGCATGGAGTGATTAATTCAC
Organism: Corchorus capsularis; assembly: GCA_001974805.1. Taxonomy (NCBI): domain Eukaryota; kingdom Viridiplantae; phylum Streptophyta; class Magnoliopsida; order Malvales; family Malvaceae; genus Corchorus; species Corchorus capsularis. Next base: position 42,214 of record AWWV01013950.1, on the reverse strand, counting down.
AACTTAATTTAGCTAATGCTAACTCAATTTATCATGAAAGTGTCGACCCAGTCAATCAAAACAAGCAACATAGAATTCATACAGAGATCCAAGAAATACTCAAATAAATTCTCATATAAAAGCACAAAATCTCACCATGGAATTAGTCAAGAGATCAATTAAATTCTACATTGGAGAAAAGAAAGGGACTACTCACTCATAAATTGAATGAGCATCCACAAATAAGAAGGAAAACTTATCTATGAACAAGGAAGAGAATGGGGGGGGGGGCGGCTCCTAGGGTTTTTCTCCTCCAAATCTTCAACTAAACAATATATCTTATGAAGAATAAAATTACATACAAAATCTAGACCTAAGGTGGCTATTTATAGTGGAGGAACATAGATAGGGCGGTTTAGGGCTGACTTAGACTCCAAGTTGGATTAGATATCATCATAGAGTAGAATCCAAGTTAGAATAGGATTCTGGAATTTTCTGGATTTCTGCAGAAACTTCACCGGAAGATTCGGGCTTGAAAGCAGCAGAATTGGGCTTCGGACTTCAAAGGAAAGTTGTAGAGCTCGGAGTTTGCTTTCCAACGGCTACTCATGGGCTTAAAACGGACATCGGAGCAGAAAGTTATGGCATTTCTACCGAGACTGCGCTGAAACCGGGCTTATATCGCAAATCTACGGGATTAATGCGGGCTTTGGATATTCTTTTGGATATTAGGCCTACAAATTGAGATTTTAACTCCAATTATAGATTTATATGGACTGAGTATATTCCCATATAAATAATCCAAAAATCCTTAGCTTCAGGGCTTCTTCTGGCTTGGCTTCAATCCTTTGCAATTTAGCTCCAATCTTCAATCCTTGCTTATTGAAATAATTCTTCAATGATCTTCAAATCTTCAAATTATCTTCAAGAAATCTTCAAAACACGAACTTTGCATCTCCAAATCTATACTCAAAATTATTTTGCTAATATCTGTGTAAAAAGTAATCAAAATAGCTCCAAAAATAGTGAAAATAAGCAAATTCTCAATTTCACATCTCATAAAGACTAAAAACACAAATACTTAGAAAATAAGGTAAAAATGCATATAAAAGTGGTAAAAAGTATAGAAAAATAGCCATAAAAATATGCATAATTTGAGCTCGATCATGGATGTTGTTAGAATGCTTACATTGTAATGGATAAATAACAATGCTAATTTGTGCTAAACTAGAATGCTAAATATCCTACTACGCTTGATGGCGATGAATTTCAAAAGCTTAATCTGTAGTGCAGTGACTCTGTAAATGCTTCACGACTCCTTTTGCCTTCTTGATCTTGCAGGCCAGCTTCATAGCAGCAATGCCAAGCGGTGTTAGCGACGGTGTCAGCTAGTGCTAGCAGCAAGGCCAATTCTTCATCCCCAAATAGCTCGGTGGGTCATGGCTTTGACAAGGGGTTGATTTAGGAACTTGTGTATTTACATATTTATTATACTTTCCATGCGATGGAGTGTGGAGCAATGTGAAAGTTCTTGTTGTAAAAAACAAAATGCAGGCTCATTTTTTTGTGGTTTTCAATTATCAAACTTATGTAACTAAAATCTTACTTTATTATTACTAATGTAATGAGATACAGAAAAAGGGAGATGGGTCCTAATGGAAAATAAAAAGACTAACACAAAATACCCCAAAGCTAAGGCCCAAGCCCAAAGCTAAATTTACCCAACTAAAGTTTGTTGTCCCAAAATGATAGCAAGACAAGGCTAAAAACCCGAAGCTAACAAGGAGGGCTTGGTCCAACTTAGAAAAGTTAGTCCCATTACAAACATATATGCAATGCAAAAATCCATCAATTAAAATGTCTAAACAAATTAAGATGTCTACCAATTAAAATGGAGGTGCTATATGAGACAATGCAAGACAATTAAAAGAAAAATATTTATTATTATTTTTTTATATCATGAAATGCAATGTGATCTATCCAAGTTTGCATGTTAAAATGGACATGCCAATTTAAGCTAGCGCTGAATTAAAAATGACTAAAGTGCCCCTGAAGCAAAAATGACCAAAATGCCCCTGGGTGACCCTAATGCCAAATAAGAAATAATTTGATTTAAATTGAAGGATATAGGACAAAAATGGGTGTCTACAGGACAAAGGGCTAGTTTCATCACATTCCTGCATTTAAGTTTAGTATTCCCAAAATACCCTTTCAGACAAAGGGCCAGTTTTGTTACATCCTAGTGTATAGTTTCTATTTCCCAAAATACCCTTTCGGACAAAGGGTCAGTTTTGCCACATCCTCGCATATAGTTTCAATTTCCCAGAATACCCTTTCGGATAAAGGTCAGTTCAGTCACACTCCCGCATTTAATTTCTGATTTCGCTAAATTCCCTTTCAGACAAAGGGTCAATTTTCTCACAACTCTGCATACAAGTTTAATCTTGGTTTCCTAGAATATCCTTTCGGATAAAGGGTCAACTTTGTCACTCTTTTTACATTTAGATTTTATTTCCCAAAATACCCTTTCGGACAAAGGGTCAGTTTTATCATGTTTCTTGCATTCAAGAGAATAAAAGGTTTTAAAACTTAAAGAAAACACAAAAAGATTAAGATTAAGCAGTCAAACAACATGTTTCAATTCTCCAGAAACGAAGAAAAGACAAAAAATATAGGATTAAGGACTAAAAGCAACCTTTATTTCAGACCCATACTAGATCTTGATTAGATTAGAGGTATCGTCGCTTTACGGGCGTTTGGGGTTGCTAACCCTTCCCCAAACGTAATTGACTCCCGGACATAGAATTAGGTTGCAAAGACCGGACCTATAGGTTTAGTGGGTCCCTCGCCAAGCCTTGGACCTCATTAAGCTAACTAGGTCAATCAGGTGACTAATCACACCTAGAATATGATTAGTGGCGACTACCTCTCAAGTCGTTAACGGCAGGGTTCGGACCCCGGACCCGCACGTTGCGACAAGAATTTAGCTACTCATGGATTTGGAAGAATCCAAGAGAAATTCAAGAAAACTTACAAACATGTGTGTCGATCCTCCCTTGGGCGGCTGCTAAGGGTATTGCATCCCTTCTCTCCAAAGAGAGAAAACCTAAACGTAAAATATTTTATAAAAAGAAGAAGAAAGAATTGTAGAATTATGTATCTAGGGTTCAACCTAAGATTGTTATTTATAGGAGACTATCTAAGACTCCAAGTAGACTTAGAATTGATATCAACCAATTATAGGACGAATTGGAGTGCAAAACAGCAAAGTTTTAGATCTTTGAGTCTTCTTTCCAACACACTGTGAATCACCTTAATCGAAGGTCTAGATCAAAAGATATCGTCGATCTACCAAAGGTGCGTAGAATCCAAGTCCAAGTAGGAAAGGGTTGCGGGACATGGGCAAGCACATGGGCATCAGGGCGTGCGCAGGATAGAGGCCCGACTCCAACTGTAGGCACAGCTGGTTTCCTTCTTCCACCCATGTAGATTGGTCATTAGGGATGGACATCGGTTGGGTTCGGTCGGGTCGATGGAAATTTTTTTTTGAAATTGTACTACCGACCGACTGTTGGATTGCCACCGATCACCGACCAACTGGTGATGGAAACCGCCGCCCACTGACTGACGTCGGTTTCGACCGATTGGTCGGTTTCCATCACCAATCTGTTTCTTCAAATCAAATTGAAATTGCAATTAAATAGAATTAACAGTTTGCTGTTTGCTGCAAATTACAACTCTACAAATTACAATTAACAGTTTGGTACCAAATTAAACAATACTACAACACTTATAAATTACAATACTATTGTCTAACATTAAGAATTCAAGATTAAAATTGCTGCAACTACATAACTAGTAATTACTTCATTACTCATTATCATATAATATATAAAGTTTGCTAATCTTTACACTAACACTAAGCTTGCTAAGTCTCTCGCTTCACAAAAAACCTTGGGAGAGCAATTCTATCATGTCATCTATCATCTATGAACAAAATATTTGCATCTCCAAGACCCAAGTAGCCACTAGCAAAGTAATACCAATAAGGCAATAAAACAAAAACCAGCAGCAACAAGGCAAAAAAATATCAACAAGAATTGAGAATCTACAATCTAAAGATTCTAAACCCATTTACAAAAAAGAAGCAAGGCAAGGCACCAGGTCCAGCCACCACTCCACCAGCAGTAAGCAAGCATTTACAAAAAGTCTTTTGTGTCTCCAATTCCATTCTTCAGTTCAGTATTCACATAAGTTTACTTACAAGGCCAAAAAACAGTAGCAACATCATCTAAAAAGGCAAAAACCAATCAGTTTAGGACATAATATAAATTGTGTAATCCATATTTCAGAATCCATATTTCAGAATATAAATTGTGTAATCCATATTTCAGAATTCAGAATCCATATTTCAGAATAAACAATTTTCAAAATAGTCCATATTTCAGTATATATACATAGTCACATAAAGAAGCGAAGGCATATTTCAGAATTTAGATATTATTGATTATAATATAAAAATTGTGTAATTTCTGGTAACATTGATTGATGAAACATACCTAAAAAGTGAAAAGTCCCAATCCTTTCTCACATATCAATTATGGGGTCTATCGAGACTTTCTTCAATTTTGTAAAAGTAACATTTAAAGTGCAAGTTAGATTATCAGATGAAAAATAGAAATTAAAATAATGAAATAGACAAGTAATAAGTTTAGTAGTTTACCTTGGGCTAGTTGATCAAACTCGAATTGCTCCTCCATGTCAGCATTAAGGTTGACATCTAAAGAGCCACGTAGCCAGTCTTGTCCACAAACTAGGGCTTGAATGAACTTCAGATTGAGGCAACTTCGGTATACATCAAGGACACAACCACCAGTGCTAAAAGCACTCTCGGAAGCCACAGTGGATATGGGAACAACTAGTATATCTATTGTTATGCAAGTGATCAGACCAAAAGTATGCATCTTTTTATGGTCATTTTCCTATGCTTTTTGGGTATTTTATGCTTGATTATGCCTTATATTTGGTATATTTGTGTTTATAGGTGTTAAAGTGAAGAAAAGTGCAAAATCACCAATTTTGTACCTTTTTGGAGCCTTTTTAGATGATTATTTACACAAATATTTTCCAAGGACAATTTGGATGAAGAATGGAACCAATATGATCGTGATTGAAGAGCTTGAAGAGTCAATTTTATCATCATAAGATTGATTTTCAAGAGTTTGAAGCAAAGGAGCAAAGTTGAATTTCAAGGAAAGAAGACATGTCAAGTGGCGTTGGAGCACTGGAGCACATGGGGCGCGAGGCAAACCACATGGGGCGCCAAGCTTGCCGCATGGGCGCCCAGTGCCAGTCGGACATGACACCCAGCACCCATATAAGCACAGGCGACCTGGGGCCTGAGGCCAACGCCCTGGGCGCACAAGCCATTCACATGGGCGCCTAGGGGGAGTCGGGGCCAGCACATGCGCGTGCGTCAGAAAGTCACCGCGTCACTTCTCCTTGAAGTTTCTCCAATTGTTTCCAGATTTGGCGACCCTTCTGTATTTTGCCCATAACTTTTGATCCAGAGCTCCGTTTGAGGCGTATGAGTAGGCGTTGGAAAGCTAACTCGAAGGGCTACAATTTTCATGTTTTGGTCGAAGCCCAGTTAGAACTATTTCATGGACTAAAATGCCCTGAATTCAGAGGACAGAAACTGTCCTGGGCCTGTTTTGCGGGATTAACCAAATTGAGCCCAAACTTATTTGGATTAGCTTGAAGACATGGAGAAGAGCCCAGAACGTCCCTAGGGTTAGTTTTAGTCATCTAGAACTCTAAATTAAACCCTAGGCAGCCTCCTATATATACCCTCTTATCCTAGAATCCTAGTAACAACTTACAACACAACTTTTCTCTTCTTATTCTCTAGGTTTTGCGGTTTGGAGAGGAGGCAGCCGCCTCCTCCTCTTTTCCTCTTTGGTTTGTAAGTTTTCAATCTCTTATGGATTGGAAACTCCAATCCATGAGAGGTTAAACCTTTTTACTTCTTTTCCTTAGGTATTTTTGATCAATAAATCTATGGTGAGACTTTTGTTCTTAATAATTTGATTTTTCTGTTTGAATATGTTTCTTATCCCTGTGCTTTATCTTATGTGTTCATATTTTGATGGATTTGGAGTACTACTTGTCTTGATAATATGAATGCTATTGTTAGATTCAAGTAGCTTGAGTCAAGTTAAAGTTGGTCGAAGTGACAATTGTTAATCTAGAAGTTCTAGGTTCAATGGGATATCAAACCTTGCTGAAATCTTTAGGCCAAGATGGAAATTGATGTAGGCAAGTTTGGTATTGATTTATCATGCATGTGGAAAAGTAAATCTTAATGCTTGTCCTATGATTCTTCACAGGGTGATGCTTGATTAGGAACAATAGGGATTAGTTTTAGCTAGTAGCAAGATTAATTCTCTTAGCATGTTGCAGGGTCGATTATTCCTCTCCTATATCAATTATTCAAATGGAGTTGTTTAAGATATTAAGAGGATTACTTTGTTTCAATGAAAGTTGATGTCTACGTCTTAGGCTATATACCGATTTGGGATGATTTACGATTCTTAATTGATTGCAATTTAAGTCAAATTTATGCTTTGTGTCTATGATCCATGATTCACTTGATCAAAATAATTACCTAAAGGAGAAGAAGTATGCTTTTAATTAATTGTTTCTCGTAAATTGTTTTCTTAGTTATTAGTTTAGATTTATATAATTGTTTTCTAATTTAGTTTACCTATTTTAAACCTTATAAAAAAATCCCCTTTGGTAAGATTTTCTTTTGTGTAATTTGGCTTTGATTTGCTCCTACCTTCTCTGTGGATTCGACCCCTACTTACCCTAGCTAATAGTTATAGGTTTGTGGGGATTTATTTTGTGATTTGTTCAACGACCGATCACAATTTTGGCGCCGTTGCCGGGGAAGGAAGGAAGCAACAAAAGATTGAGGACAAATTACTACCTAAGGATTTCTTACCCTTATCTTTTTCTCTTTCGTTATTTTATTTTTATTTTTCGTTTTACTGCTAAATTTTTCTTTCTAGTATTTGTTTTCTTGGAGTTAGATTTTCGAGACAATGGAGCAATCACTTACTTTAAGGCAGTTGAATCTCAATTGTGAGATGAAGTCCCACTGTATTGATTATCCAGAGATGGATTTGTCTTACGAAATAAAGCCAGGAGTGATCCCTTTGCTACCAATTTTTCATGGAGAACCCCACGAGTATCCTCATCAGTATTTGCAACGTTTCATCATCAAGTGTGCTATGATTACTAAGATGCCTCAAGAGCAAGCAAAGCTTTGAGTTTTTCCAATGACCCTGGAAGGTAAAGCGGAAGAATGGTTTTGGAGTCTACCATCAAAGTCAATTACTTCTTGGAAGGAAATGGAGAGAGCATTCTTGAACCAGTACTTTCCAGAAGCAAAACGCGCCGATGTCAGAAGAAAGATCAACCCTTGTCGACAATTACCTAATCAGAAGTGGTTTCAATATTGGAAGAGGTACAACAAGATTTGTGAAAGTTGCCCCTACCACAACATAAGCGAGGAACTCTTAATACAACAATTCTATGATGGATTGTTTTATGAAGATCGAGTCTACATTGATGCAACAAGTGGAGGTAGCCTCACATTCAAAACACCCACAGAAGCAAGGAAGCTACTCAACATCATGGTAGAAAATATTCATCAATTTAGCACATCTGAAGAGATTCTCAAGTCTAAGGAGCCAGAGTTCGAATCATCAATGCGCAAAGAGATGAAAGAAATGAAAGATGTGGTTCAGTTGCTTAGCAAGCAGATTGTTGACCAACAGGACACCATTGCTAATTTGATGCGCTATATGATTGCGAATCAAGGAGTGAATCATCACCAACAACCATTCTTGCAAACACCTTTAAACATGGCTCAAGGACAAGAGAACAACATGGAACTTGACAATGGATTGAACAATGCGCAAAGATATGTGATCAATTCAATGGGAATGGAAGACAATCAACCAAGAATTACAAAAGAGATGGAGTCACAAGAGGCCCCATTTTCTTTCTCTACATCACAAGTTAAGTCAGTTCTTCCTACCCTTGAAAAGAAACCATCACCAACTGTCATACTCCATATGCAAATGATAAGTGATGAGAAGAGCTCCCTGAAGAGCAAGGAGGAAGAGAAGCCATATTTTGGAACGAACTCAGCTTCATCTCCAACAATTTCTCAAGATCCACCAAGGAAGAAAAGGGAACCGAAGAAGAAAACAATGCCGCCCAATGATTGTCCAGCACCGTTTCCTCAATTACTTGAGCCATAAAAGACATATAGTGAAGAGAGCCAACTTGATTCACTTCATAAGTGGAAGGTAAACATTCTTTTAGTTGCTACAATCAAACAAGTTCCCAAGGAAGAATGGAAGATGGTAGATGGATTAACTACACAAAGGGATCATGAGGCAGAAATTGAAGCTACATTTTCATGGGAGGAACCAACCTATTCTGAACCAAGCACGATGGAAGGTGAATTTCAAGAAATTGTTGTCCCAATCATGAAGGAAATTGAAGAGGTGTTAAGTAAGACAATGGATGATTTGGAATCACAAGAGCTTAATGCGCAAGACCCCATTCAATTTTTCTTCAATGATGAAAATGGTACCCCATGCATGGTCTGCATCCCTATAACACCAAAGGAGACTCCCAAGATTGTGCAAGAAGAAAAGGAAGTACCAAAAGAAGACACCGAGATGGATATTCCTCCACCTTCTCCACCAAAGATTGCTAAGCACGAAGAGCCATCAACTGATGAGAATTCAAGAAGCTAGGGAGAAGAGGAATGGATATCTATGGATCAATTCCTTTTGAAGGATGAGGAGATCAACCAAGTCGAGGACACTCCACAAAGGCAAGTACGAAGCAATGCCGATCATGGATGCCATAAGCTCTTATTGCATCAACCTCTAACGGCAACACAAATGGCATTGTCATTCATAGCCATTCATGGGGTCGCTCTCAACAAAATTGGTGAATTCTTTCCTTATCTCCTATTTTGTGCTTCCCATTTTTGTGCTCATATTCTTCTTATCTCGTCATATCTACTTTTTGCTTTGAAGTGGTATGACCCACCTTAACAAAGGGAGATGGAGGAAAGTCTAGCCAAAGACAATAAACAAAGGTGCTACTTGGGAGGCAACCCAAGAAATTCCACTTGATAACCATCAAAGGATTGACCTTATGTTCTTATCACTTAAGAGTCTATATGTATGAGATGCATGAGACAAGTGTACAATGATAATATGCATGGAAAAACATTCAATTCAAGAAAATTAATTGATATGCATCAATCAATCAATCAAACATAGGAAATTAAATGAGGTTAGAGTTAAAGAAAGCTTCTCTATTTTTGCAAAGTGTAAGCTCCAATTGCTCTTCATGTGTGATTCCTTTCCTTCTCTCCATTGCTTGATTTATTCCCTTGAATTGAAAATGCAAAATGACCTATAACTAAGAAAAAGAAAATTCAAAAGAAAAAGGATAGATGTTAGTGTATTGGGTTGCCTCCCAATTAGCGCCTTCATTTAATGTCTTTGGCTAGACATCCTCGTGGACTATTCTCCATTGGTGAAGGAACGTTGAGTGTGCTCCTTCAAAAGTTCCACGGTGATGTTGAGAGTGTCACTCATGGCTTTGAAAAGTTCAATTATGGCTCCATCAATTTTGAGTAACTTCTCTCGAGCTTCCTTCAATTCCTTGTTGATATCTTCACGCGTGTTGTTGGAAATTTTGCCTCTTTCTCCAAGCTTCTCTTTGTTTTTCTTCTTGATCCAACTTGGAGGTGCAATTGCTTGAGTCAAAGCTTCCAATGCTTCATATGCGTCCTTCACAGTGTAAACACCCATTTTTGTCCTATATCCTTCAATTTAAATAAATTTATTTCTCAATCGGCATTAGGGTCACATAGGAGCATTTGGGTCATTTTTAGGTTCAGTTTTAATTTAGATTAGCTAACTCATTTTTAGGCATTTAGGTTGCATTTGAAAACCCAAAAAAATCTTAGTACGCGCCTTTGGCATTTTTACATATTTCATGTCTTAGCTTCATGTAGTAATTTAATCAACATTGTTGCATTTACATGTCATGTCTATTTAGTAATTTAATCAACATTGTTGCATTTACATGTCATGTCTTATTGCATAGGTAAAGGAGGACTAAACAACTTTGGGCCATAATTTCCTTTAGACCTTATTTTAATTAGTTTGGGATGGACTGCTATGGGGCTTCGGATTTCGCTTTTGCTTTTTGGGCTCATTTTCTTTGATTGCCATTGGGCTTGCTCAGTTGATTGGGTCATTTTTGCTTATTCATTGACTAATGGAAAACAGAAGACGATACCAAGAAAAGTGCAATTTCCATTAGTGTCAATCTACGGATTACAAGAAGAATTTTATAGATTACATAAGGAAAAATAGATTGGCTCGGCAGGCTTCCAGATGACCAGCTTCTCTTTTGGATTATCACCCCTTCCCTGTTCTTCTCTTTTGGATTATCACCGCTTCCCTGTTCTGGTCCAAGAGCTCCAAACTGACCTGCAAGATAAGAAAAGATGCAAGAACATAACATGAAACCAACAAGCTTTACAAGGGAAGTTAATAATAGGACATGACAAGAGAAAGGAAAGAGGGTCTAAGCAGCAACTAAGCAGGATTTCAACAACAATGCTTCATAAGACAAGGCCAATTCAGCAAGCATTCAATATAAACAAGCAATTACAACAACATTTAAAATAGAATCATGGGCGTTGCTACATGAAATTCAGAGGCAAACAGAGACACAAGAGCAGTGCAATTTCACCAATACAGTAGCAAAATATAATTACACAACAGCTGCCATGAACAATAGCAGAAACCAATGTAGCAAACCTAAACAAAACCTAGCCACTTAATTCATACAGAGCAAATGACAGTTCATGATCTCCCAACTACATATGTGCAACAAGGGAAAGAAAATGAATTAATCAGTGTAATTTCCAGATTCATGACAAGAGTAGGAAAGTAAATTTACCCTGCTGAGCTGTCATCAGCCGATTGGTCCCAAAAGTGAAGCCTAGTCACCAATTGGTCCTTAATTCTTAACCTGCAGAGAGAGAAACGCGTTAATGAGGCCAAAAATTGGAGCAAGTTTAAACAAAACAGAGAGAGAGTTTCTTACTTGTTAATAAGGACAAAAACAAAGAATTGCAGCTCAAGTACTCCACACGTGCACAAAACTTCACCTGCATATGAAGACAAGGACCAAGCTGTAAATGAAAGGGAAAATCACAAAAATAGCAAAAAATGGAAGACCGTGGGATTAATAAATCAAGTTACAGCTAGGATTCAAGTGAGAGGACTATATATATACAACATTGGCTAGGAAAACAGAGAGGTCTGGAGTGCTAGGGTTTTTTTGAGAGGAGGCGGTTTTCAAGAGAGGCTTAGGGTTTTAGAGAGAAAGAAGGGTAGTGAGGGTTCTTACAGGTTCTTAGATCCTATCTAACAAAAAGTATACAGAAAATACAAAAATTTGGGCGGGTAGTTCATAAGTTTTACAGCAACAAAAATAACAACACAAAAAGAAAAGAGAGGGAAAGCAGAGGGTTTTAGAATAGGTATTGGAGAGGAAAGAGGTTAGGTTTTAGAGGTTTAGATTTGGGATTTGGAGGTTCGTTGGGTGGAATCAAATTAAGTGTTCAAGGAAGAAGGTGAAGTAGCTTAGTTCAAGTCAGAATAAGGGGCCGGGATTCGGAGCTTTAGGTGTTTGTTCAAGCTAGTTTTAGGGCTTTGATAGCTAAAGGTTTCATTTTGGAAAACTAAACGGTGAAAAGGGAGACAATGAGGGGAAGAATAACATACCTCAGTTTGAAGTTCATCGGATGGTCAAAAACGGAGATCGGAGCTTGGCATTTTCGGCACTGTTGGGGTTCATTTGAAAGGGAAATAGGCCTTTTCCGAGAAACTAACACCGTGGAGAGTTTCAGGAGAGCAAAAAGGTGGGACCTGGAGGTTTTAAGCTCCATCGGAACTCCGTCGAAGCTCCGATGCGGTGGCAGGGTGGTGGCGGTTCCTGGTGAAAGGTGATGGCGACGGCGCGGTTAAGGAAGAAAAAGGAGTTAAGAAAAAGAAAAGAAAAGGTTTAGTATTTATACTAAAAACCCTAGAACCCATTAACCCGACCCGATGGAGCTTTACCCAGATCCAAGCCAGTAGGTCCAACCCGACAGGCCCAATTCCAGATGGGTAACCTTTTTTTTTATTTATTTGGGCTTTAAATTTACTATTAATGCATTTGGGCTAGGTTTTAATTTAAGGTCTAGTTTCATTATTAATTTAGGATTTAGATTTAATTGTCAATAATTTGGTCAAATTGAATTTAGGTTTTAGAATATTATAAGTCTTAATCAAAGATTGGATTAATTTGAGCATTTGCATCGCATTCATGTTTATTTTCATAAATTGCTGCAATTGACTATGTTCATTTGAGAAAAGTAAATGGGCTCCGATGACGGAATAATCGGTTGAAATGTTGGCAGTGTTGTCCATTTTAATCTGAATTCCCTAGGCTTGAGCCATTTATTTGGGGGTCTTACCAATCAAGTGGAAGGTGCCCAAATAATGCCTCTCGTATAACCACTCAATAAAGTTTGCATTTTAACCGGAAATCATGCATCATGTGCATTCATGCATCTAGGGTTAGACTTAGTAATTTTCAAGTAATTAATAAGGAAAATGAAAAAAAGAGGGAAATTGAAAATGAAAAAGAATAAAGTTTTGTTTCTAAAAATTAAAAAGAGTTTGTGTCGGAAAATTGTCTTCTTTTAGTCTTCAAAGATAAAAATTCAAAAAAAAAAAGAGATCAAGGTCAAGATATAAGAAGTAAGAAAAAGCAAATTGATAATCAACTTAATTCGGTGTAATTAAGTAATTTGGTAATCAACTTAATTCGATGCAATTAAGTAAATTGGTAATTAAATTAAGTAATTTGGTAATCAACTTAATTCGGTGTAATTAAGTAAATTGGTAATTAACTCAATTCGGTGTAATTAAGTAAATCAGTAATCAACTTAATTCGGTGTAATTAAGTAAATCAGTAATTAGCTTAATTCGGTGTAATTAAGTAAATCAGTAATTAGCTTAATTCGGTGTAATTAAGTAAATAATCAAATAGCTTAATCCAGGAGTCAGTTAAGAATCAAGGAAAGATAATAATGTGTAATAAAAGGTCTAATTCAAGATCATCGAGTCAATTAAAATAAAAAAAAAGAAGAATTTGTTGTCAAATAAAAAACTAAAAGGAAAGAATAAAATCCTTTTTTTCGAAAATTAAAAAGAGTTTGTGCTTGCACTTGTTCTCTTTGGTTTTTCGAAAGATAAAAAATTAATCAATCTAAATAGAGTCTTTTTTCTCAAAGTTTTCAAAAGAGGGAAAGTTCCCATCAGTCTCAGCTTTCGTCTTCATTTTGGGAAAGTTCCCATCAGGTTTTAGTTTTTTTCGATTTAGGGAAAGTTCCCGTCAGTTTCAGGTTTTAGTTTTCAAAATGGGAAAGTTCCCGTTAAATAACAACTTTCAAGAAAATTGAGTCATTTTAACGGTAAGTTTTAAAGAAAATCCTCTCATGAGGAACCCAAAAAGAGAACAAGATAGAAAACGGGAAAGTTCCCAACATTTCTATTTCAAAACCAAAAAAACCATTTGTGCTTGTTTATTTGCTTAATTTCAGAGATTAATAAAAGAGTTTAATGGCATGAAAATATTTAAGCACAAAGACAACCAATAATAGAAACCCACAGTTAAGTCTAGACTAGTCAGTGCCATCTTTTGACGGGTGTGGTGGGGGTGCTAATCCTTCCTCACGCGTACCCGACTCCCGAACCTTTAGGACTCTGGTTAATAGACCATGTTAGGTTTAGTGTTACCTTCGCCAAGCTTAGGTTAAAATTAGGCTTAATAATCTGATAGGTGGCTAATCACACCTAGGTTAAAAAAGATTAGTGGCGACTCCGTAGTATTTAGATTAGTTCCTTTAAGTCATTTAGCGGTAGGATTCGGATACCCCGGACCCGGACGTTGCGACACACAGTACAATCACACAAGGGTATGTTGTTGATGCTATCCACAAGAAGTTGATCATCGACTTCTAATCCTTGATAGAAGCACTCGATCAGAACTTGTTGTGAAATGCCATGTTGAGGGCAATCGGCACAAAGTTTCTTGAATCTCTCCCAAGCTAGGTGGAAATTCTCATCCTTGCGTTGTCGAAAGCTTGTAATTCTTTGCCTCCCCTTTGAAAGTTGCTCACTTGCCATGGTTGAAGATGTTGTACCTAACTCTTTCTTTACCCACTTTTCCACTACACAAACAAAATCATTAGTTTTCAAAGATAAATTTGATGAAAGTTTGGGATGAATTACATCACCATCAAACTCCATCGTCAATGAGCCATCAAAAACATTGATTTTGGCGTGAGAAGTCCTTAGGAAAGGCCTTCCTAATAAAAGAGGGCATTGATCCTTTGTAATTTCTCCTTCCATTTCCATAACAAAAATGTCAATAGGAAAAATTAAATGTTGCACTTTAATCAAAATGTTCTCTAGCACACCTTTGGGATGCACCAAAGATCCATCGGCCAATTGAAGAACAACATCGGTGTATTTTAAAGGATCAATTTTAAAAGTTTGATAGAAAGAATAAGGCATGCCACTTAAAGATGCTCCTAAGTCAAGCATAGCATTATCAATCATAGTATTTCCAATTGAACAAGTAATTGAAAACATACCAGGATCCTTGCATTTTGGAGGTAAATGTCTTTGCAAAACAGCAGAAACTGTTGCTCCAACACTCAACTTACCTTGCAAACTTTTCTTGTTTGTACACAATTGCTTAAGAAGCCTTGCATACCTTGGTACTTGTTGAATTGCATCAAGAAGTGAGATGTTGACCTCGACTTTTCGAAAAATATCCAAGATGTCTTGATCTTCATCTTTTTTCATTGATTTCCTTGACTTGGTTGGAAAAGGTTCCTTCTTTGAATCCAATTTGGGCTTGACCACAGAAGTTTCTTTGGCTTCTCCATTATCTTTGACAAATTCAAGAATAATGGGTTCATCATCTTCAATCTTAACTTCCTTCACTAGCACATGCAATTCTTTTTCTTTCTTCCTTGTCCCTTCATCCATTGTAGACTTTGTTGGATATGGTTCTTCCAACTTCTTTCCACTTCTCAAGGTAATAGCATTCACATTTTCCTTAGGGGGCACTTTTGATTGAGATGGGATCTTGTTTTGGCCTTGTGCTTTGAGCTCACTCACATCACTTGCCAATTGACCTAATTGCTTCTTGATGATCTCCATGGTCTCTCTCATTTGTTGCATTCCCTCAGAATAGTGTGAAGATTGCCTTGGATAGCTATTTGGCCTTGCTTGATAAGCACCTTGGTTCCCATAAGAATTGTAGCTTCTTGGAAATGGTTCTTGCTTCCTCTGAAATCCCTCTTGCATTCCTAAAGCATTGACTTCTTCAACATCATCTTCGACCAAACTAGGGCACTTATCCGTGTGATGTCCTAATGAACAAATTCCACAAACCTTTAACACACTTGATAAGTTCGATATGACCAAATCAGTGAGCAAAGCAATTTGTTGATTTGCTTCTTCAATTCGTTGCTCCAATGTAGAGGAATGGGTTGAAACTTCATTGATTCTTCTAATGTTTCCATCTCTTTGTGCACAATTCTTGTGAGTACCAAATTGTTGTGTGTTGGCGGCCATGTTCTCGATCAAAATCCAAGCATTGGTGGGAGTCTTGTCGATGAAAGCCCCTCCACTTGCAGAATCTATGGAAGATCTATCAAATGGGAGTAAACCTTCATAGAAATACTGAATAAGCAATTGTTGATGATTTGGACAACTTGAGCACAACCTCTTAAAACGTTCCCAAAACTCGTACATAGTCTCGCCTTGGGATTGCTTAATTCCACTTATCTCCTTTCGAATGCTTGAGGCTTTATGCACAGGAAAGAATTTTTCCAAAAACAACTTCTTAAGGCTCGTCCAAGAAGTGATTGAACCACTAGGCATGTAGTACAACCAATCATTTGCACGATCCATAAGGGTAAAAGGAAAAGTTCTAAGTTTGAATTGCTCCTCAGAAATACCTTGTATCTTCATGGATGAACAAACAATTTGAAAATCTGTGAGATGTCGATGTTGATCTTCTCTAGGCATACCATGAAATTTTGGCAATAATTGAATGAATCCAGACTTGATCTCAAAATTTTCTTAATTGGTTGAATATTGAATTGCTAAGCGCTGTTTAGTCACATTTGGGGCAGCAAGTTCTCTCAAAGTCCTATTGTTGTTGTTTTCTTCGGCCATGTCTTCTCTTGGGGATTGTGATTCCAAACTTGAAGAAGAAGTGGTGGAACGTGGAGAGCTAGCTTGAGAACTTGGTGTTGACGAATCTCCTCCTTGTTCTCGAAACAAATTCTCCTTCCTTAGTGCAAATAGTGTACGTTCAGACTCAGAATTGAACTCTAAGTCCTTGGTACTACTACTCCTTGTATTTGGCATACAACACCTAGAAAGAACTTAAACAAATAATCCAACAATAACAAGTAACTTGGAAAATAAAAAGTAAGGGAAAATTAACTAAACTAAAAATTGAAAAGAAAAATAATGAAAAATATAAAGGATAAAGGCAAGAAATTCTTAAGTAATAATTTGCCTTCAATTACTTAAACCTTCCCCGGCAATGGCGCCAAAATTGTGACCGGTCGTTGATCAAATCACAAGATAAATCCCCACAAACCAATAACAAATAGCTAGGCAAGTAGGGGTCGAATCCACAGGGAAGGTATGATCGAATAAAGGTAAATCTTACGAAAGAAAATCTAACCTAAAAGAGATTTTTATGGATTTTTGAAAATAGCTTAATTAAACTAGAAAACAATTAAAAGAGATCTAAACTAAAGATTTAAAAGAGAGAGTTTGAGAAAAACAATGAGTAAAAACATACTTCTTCTCCTTTAGGTAATTATTTTGATCAATTGAATCATGGATCATAGACACTAAACATGAATTTGGCTTAAATTGCAATCAATTAAGAATCATAAATTACCCCAAATTGGTATATAGCCTAAGATGTAGACATCAACTTTCATTGAAACAAAGTAATCCTCTTAATATCTTACAACTCCATTTGAATAATTGGTATAGGAGAGGAATACTCGACCCTCCAACATGCTAAGAAGAATTAACTTGCTACTAGCTAAATTAATCTCTATTGTTCCTAATCAAACATTCACCCTGTGAAGAATCATAGGACAAGCATTAAGATTTACTTTTCCACATGCATGATAAATCAATACCAAACTTGCCTACATCAATTTCCATCTCGGCCTAAAGATTTCAACAAGGTTTGATATCCCATTGAACCTAGGACTCCTAGAATTACAATTGTTACTTGGACCAACTTTAGCTTGACTCAAGCTACTTGAATCTAACTATAACATTCATAAATCTCAAGATATGTTGCACACCAAATCAATCAAAGTATGAACACAGAAGATGAAGCATAGAGATAAGAAACGCATTCAAACAGAAAAAGCTCAAATTATTAAGAACAAAAGTCTCACCATAGATTCATTGATCAAAAGTACCTAAGGAAAAGAAGTATAAAAGGTTTAGCTACTCATGGATTGCAAGCAATCCATGAGAGACTTACAATGGTTGAGGCCGGCGGCAGCCTCCCTTCTTCCTATCGACGCAAAACCTAGAGAAAAGATGTGTAAGGTGTATTATGATATGTTCCTTGGGTTTTAGCTTTAAGAGGGTATTTATAGAGGGTGGCTTAGGGTTAATTTAGAGCTAAACAAACCCTAAGGACGTGCTGGGCTGCTCTCCAAGTCTTCAAGCTAATCCAAATAAGATTTTGGGCTCAATTGGATCAATCCCGCAAGAAAGGCCCAAGACAGTTTCTGTCCGCTGACTTCAGGGGCATTTTCGTCCATGAAAACGTCCGAACTGGGCTTCGACACGAAAGTTATAGGTCTTGGAGTTAGCTTTCCAACGGCTATTCATTTGCCTCAAACGGAGCTCTGGATCAAGAGTTATGACCAAAATACAGAAGGGTCGCCAAATCTGGAAACAATTGGAGAAGCTTCAAGGTGAAGTGACACGTGATGGCATGCTTGGCGCGCGCGGAGTCATGCCCCGACTCCCCCTGGGCGCCCATGTCGTTGGCTTGTGCGCCCAGGGCGTTTCTTTCAGGCCCTAGGTCGCCTGTGTCCTTATATGGCTGGGTGGTGTTCTCGACTAGCGCAGGGCGCCCATGTGGCATGCTTGGCACCCCATGTGGTTTGCCTCGCGCCCCATGTACTCCAGTGCTATGACGCCTCTTGACATGTCTTCTTGCCTTGAAATTCAACTTTGCTCCTTTACTTCAAACTCTTGAAAATCAATCTTATGATGATAAAATTGACTCTTCAAGCTCTTCAATCACGATCATTTTGGCTCCATTCTTAATCCAAATTGTCCTTGGAAAATATTTGTGTAAATAATCCTCCAAAAAGGCTCCAAAAAGGTACAAAATTAGTGATTTTGCACTTTTCTTCACTTTAGCACCTATAAACACAAATATACCAAATATAAGGCATACTCAAGCATAAAATACCCAAAAAGCATAGGAAAATGACCATAAAAAGAAGCATAATTTTGGTCTGATCACAGTGATCTCGCCAAAGGCAATAAGGAAAGTGTGATGACCCACATGCCACCCGCGGGCGAGGAAGCCAATGAGCTCGGGGTCAACAAAGAAGGAATAGCGCCGCGATAGGGAAAGAACATCAAAGACGCAAACCTTCTTCATCAGAGCCCGAAAGTTTGAGTCTGACAGCTCTTCAGTAACCCACTTCACCCAAAATTCATTATCCCGCAGGGTGCCACAGGAAAAAGATGTAACTAATGGAGCGACAGTAAAGTCACCCCTGCGGATCTGGGACCAAGAAACTATAGCGGCGTCCAATAGGGCTGGAGGATCCTCGTTTCCTGCTGTAAACTCCTCAAGCAAATTATATTTGCCCTGTCTAGCCGCAGTAGATCCACGAGTATCAACCCTGTTGAACTCTAAAAGGGTATCATCGACTTCAATCAAAGCATAGTACAAAAGGCAAGGGATTTCCCCGGCCTTCTGTAACCTCCTTTCTCGTTGGGCAGCAGTGGCTAAAGAGAGAAAAGAGGCCAAGGGAAACCCAAAGAAAGGTTAGAGTTGCAAGAATCAATGGCGGTTCAAACTTCACAGAAGTAAAAGAGAAGAAGAATAATAAAGGGGAAGAAAAATCATACCCTTGATGCGCCGTCAACCCAAAGAATGACGGCAAGGGAAAGCTCCAAGGCTTGAGACAATGCCTGCAAACACGCAAAAGCAACAATGAAACCCTCCCCAAAGGGTTAATGAAAGCAAAAGAATCATGAAGAAGGAAGAAAAAAAACCTGGTGGAGAAGGTAGATCTAGCCACAAGAATTTGCAGCAATAGCTTGGTGAAACAAGATCGAACACAGTGAAGAAGAAGAAGAAAGAAAGTTGCAAGAGAAAAAGGAGAAAAGTCTTCTGTCTTTCTCTTCAAAAGGATTCAGAGACAAAGAAAATGAAACTGATCAATGGGGAAAGCGCAATAAATAATAATGAAAGAGACCCGTTAATCCAAGGCCGACAAAAAAAAATGAAGAGACGCCATTAAAAGGTGTCTGCCCAGCAGTTTATCTCAAAGAGAAGTCTTTCCCAAAAAGGACCTTTTTGCACATTATGAAAATCCATGGGGAAAGTGCCTTTTCAGAAATCATCCCAAATGGAAGTTGCAGGACTCAAGATGCAGAACTGAAAAGACCTCTCCATCAAAAGGTCACATGCAAGAGGGAAGGTGATTAACAGCCTATTATCCCACGGATGCCGCAGGTACCCGCCTAATTCAAAAGTTATGACCCCACAGAAGGGATACAACGGTTCGGGTCGGATTTTGGCCCGTGAAGAATTTGAGATACAAAGGCAAATCGTACTAAAGAAAATCTTACCAAAGGGGATTTTTATGGGTTTTCAAAATAGATTAATTAAACAAGAAAACAATAAAAGAAATCTAAGCTAAAGATTTTGAAAAGAGTTTGAGAAAAACGATGAATAAAAAGCATACTTCTTCTCCTTTAGGCAATTATTTTGATCAAGTGAATCATGAATCATAGACACTAAACATGAATTTGACTTAAATTGCAATCAATCAAGAATCATAAATCATTCAAATAGGTATATAGCCTAAGACATAGACATCAACTTTCATTAGAACAAAGTAACCTCTTAATATCTTAAACAACTTGTAGACACCCATTTTTGGCTTATATATCCTTTGAGTTAGTATATTCGCTTCTACATTTGCATTTAGGGTCATTTATATCATTTTCTAATCTACTTTTGGTATTTAGTAAATTCAATTTTGACATTCAGCATATAGTATAATCTACTTTTGGTATTTAGTAAATTCAATTTTTACATTTAGCAAATAGTAGATTGCATTCAAAATACAAAAGCCCAAAATATTTTTATTCCACTTCTTTTGCATAGTCCATATACAACTAGTAATCTCGGATTTAGTCATTTAGTATTTAGTATAATCTTTGCTTAATTAAATCCTTGCATATTCAAATTACATTTTAGTCTCTTCTTATCTTTTCCATTCCACGGTCCTTCTCTCCATTTGTTATTTTTCTCCCACCATAGTTGTTCCACTCATTTCCTTTAATTGGGCCATATTTTTCTTGTTGAATCCTTTGCATTCTTGGGCTCCTATAAGACACTTTAACACATTGGGCTTACTCTCGGTTTATTGTGGAAAGGAAGAACCCATTCATTTTGATGTATAAAGGAAGGATTACATTCGTTTGCAATATACCAAAAATTGTTTATCTATTTATATTTGCCAAAAAATACAAAAATGGGTCTGATTCATGTTCCTGTCGTTGCTCTCAAATTTTCAACAACCTCCTGATCTTTTTGTCTTCAACTACTTGCTACCATCTTGATAGGATAGAACCAAGACGCTCCCATTTAAAGTTCCTTGCTTTCCGCCAATACTTGACTTTCATGGCACAATCTTGTTGTCTTTAGTTGGTTTGATTTCCATCTAATGCAGATCAGTAAAAGGAAGACAGTTAGTTTTTGGTTACCAATTCTTTGCTTAAGTATTCACCTCCATCAAGGCCCGAGTCACCCTGCAGAGAGAAAAAAGAGAAGCATAAATTCATCTCCAACGTGACAGAAGTTTTAAGAGAGCAACAAAGCACAATTCACTTAACACAAGACAGTTCGCAATGCAAAGGGTAATTAACCGCAATCAAAGCCAAAAGGGTCAAGAAAGCAGCAAATCAAGTCATGAAGTCAGTGGCACATGATCACCAAATGCAGCAAAGTAATAAGGAAAGGCATTGAGAAAGATTATTTCAGCAACAATCCAAGGATACAAATATCTTTTCTCTACCATTCCAGCAGGGAAATTTAAGGGACAAACAGCAAAGCAAGCACAAGTAGAGTAAACAAGTTGGAGGCAATATGGCAACATGGTTTTTTAAAAAAAAAAAATAAATAATTTGAGCAAGTGGAAAGCAATGCATGTGTTCACTTATCAGCATGCCAGAGCACAAATCCAATCCCATTTTCAACAAGATAGTGAGGTTCACAAGTAATGCACCACAGCTGATATACAAGCATAGATATAAGTTCATAACAGCATAAGCCATGGCTGACGTGGCAG
This sequence comes from Corchorus capsularis, assembly GCA_001974805.1. Lineage (NCBI taxonomy): Eukaryota > Viridiplantae > Streptophyta > Magnoliopsida > Malvales > Malvaceae > Corchorus > Corchorus capsularis. The sequence goes on along the minus strand of AWWV01013950.1, from coordinate 20,394 downwards.
GTGTGGAGTGGCTCCAAACCAATTTCGAAATTGTCTCATTAGCCACATCATTGACCACATCATAGGATTAAGATGAGCATGTGAATAGCCACGGAATTAAAAAGAAACAAATAAGACAGAATTGAGAAATTGCCGAGAGGAGAGGAACTACCTTGCCAACATGGCATCCCTTAATTGGTCCCATAAGAATTCAAAGTTGGTTGCATTAGCCACCTCACCATTTAAAGGGCGTACACATGAGTAACCAGGGGAGTGAATCGAAATTAAATGAGAAAACAGACAAAAAAATAATAAGGGCAAGAGAGTGCAAACCGCGTCAAAAATTACAGTGGTCCTTTTCACATTTTTACCTCAAGTTGACACCTGCAGAAGACAACAAACAGAATTGAAAACATACTCAGAAAAATCAAAATTGGAGAACTGCTAGATCAAGATCATGTTGGATTTATTTAATTGGTTTGACCCATATAACTTTGGGTTTTCCTTGTCATTAAAAGGGTTTTAATTGATGGACTTAAAATCCTAGTTAGACAAGGCCTTAAAGAGGTCCATAAGGATTTAAGAATCCTATTAGGGTTAGGACCTAAAGGGTTTATTATATAAAGGATGAACCCTCCCATTTCTCTTTATAACGTAAAAACATCACTTGACGGCTAGATTTTCTCATCCATCAGAGAAACCATAAGAGTTGAAGGCAGAAAGGTGAAAATCATCTTGTTAAGATTTTTTGCACAAAGCTATGGACAAGAGGTAAGTTCTAACTTTCTTGTTTATAATTGTATGTGGTTGATTTATTCGGGATAAAAGATCCAACTTTTAAAGCTATGTTCATATTTTCATTAAGGATTAATTAGAAGATATGCTCACAATTGGTATCAGAGCTTGGTTATAAACCCGAAAAATTACCATTAAAGAGATGAATTATATTCGTGTTCTTGAAAGTTTAAAGAACACATCAAAGATTTATTGCTTCCGCTTAATTTTAATAGCAATTGACAATTAGGAAAAGCATGTTAGGTTTTACTTTCACATTATATTTTTTTGTGATTGTGTGTTGCTTTGTTAATTGCATTAAAGTTTATAATTTGATTGATTCATTTGCAAATTGAATCGATTAAGATTTAGTCGTGAATCTTTCTGATTCCATAAGGAGACTAAATATTAAAGAATTATTTCCATGTGAGGAAATTTCGTTTCTCCTATAACTGTTTTCGAATTGCAATTATTCTGTTAATGCAATATATTCATTTTGAGGGTGCCATATGGTTTTCTTTGGTTAAAATTTTACCAAGCTTAAAGTATATTGATTGGCATATCTCTTTGTGGGTCATAGGTATTGTTACTATCGCCTAATACCCCATGAAGTTTGTTTATTCTTTATAACTAAGGAATATGATAGTCGTTTTGATATGAATTTATTTATTACAAAGACTATATATATATATATATGTGCGACTATAATTTTGTTGTGCGATTGCAATTTCCTTTGATTATTGAATTTTTTTTTATGCAAAGGAAAATAGCATGCAAAATTGTTATTGTTTTCCCATTGAGGATTATATTTGGGATATTAAATTGTTATTTTTCCCATTAAGGATTATATTTGGGATATTAAATTGTTAGGATGCAAATTTAGTGTCTAATGAAAGGAAAAACTAGTTAGTCACCAAAGTGGCCTAGTTTGAAAGGAATTTAGACATCAATTGTATTTTTCAATTGTTCATGTCATTGATGTTGATATAGTACAATAATTAAAGGACATGGGGCGAGTAAGGTCAAACATTAAAGGCATTCATAGTTGGTTTTTAACCATTACAAGTTGGTATCATATAGTTTGACTTATAAGGAAATTATTTTGCCAATTAATGTTCACAACACAAATGTCTATTGTATTGTGAGCCTGCTAGTCACCAAAGTGGCCTGACTTGATAGGTTATATAGACATTAGTTGTAAATTTTCAATTGTTCATGTTTTGATGCCATTAGAAGGGAATGAACAATTGAGGTTCATTAATTATATTGCTAGGAGGTCACCCAAAGGTGGACCATTGCATATGATTAATGATAAATAAAAGAGGCAAATTAACATACTTGGTGAATATGTTTGTACATCCAAAGATGACGTGCATATTTATTTGAGTGTGATTAAATATCTATTAAAGATTATATATTTGAGTAGGCATCATAAAAGATTATGTGTTTGAGGTATCACCCAAAGGTGAACTTAAATACATATATAAAGTTAGTATTTGGTTTGAATCCATTAAAGTTACTCAAAGCATAAAAGAGGTGAGCTTTGTTTGCAGCACAGAACAATTTGTTCTATATTGGAAATAGGGTTGTCAAGTTCAATTGACTGAATTTTGAGGATTGGTCCGTAGAGATCCAGTTTCATCTGGGTATTATGGATTTGGACCTAGCCATAATGGATAAAATCTAGTAGCCATTACGGAGGACACTACAATTGATGACAAGTCTTTATTGTGAGGCTTTGGAAAGGTCCAAAAGGCTAACATTGAACTTGATGTAAATGATGATGGCATAAACTGTTAAGCCATCAATGCCCAAAATGGTTAATGCATGGGAATTTATGCAGAAAATTAAGGATATCCCCAATTGGATATGATGGTAAAGTCCATTGTTGGGAATTTAATTTGTGAGCTAATGACCAGGGAAGTTGATTGGTCATAGTTCATTAAAGATCATGTGACACAAAATGCTAATTTAGCAACAAAGTTAAAATTGTTGGGAATGGATGTAACTGAGTAATTCAAGTTTTAGTTCATTATTAACTCACTTTCTCTGTAGTTTGGCTAGTTCCTTGTGAATTACAATTCACTCAAGGAAAATGGAACTTTAAAGAAATTAAGGCCATGATGGTTACAGAGGAAGGGAGGTTGAAGAACATAAAGGAACACTCTATCTATTTAACAATTTATGAAGGTACTAAGTAGCGGCAAGGCTAAGGCAAGTTAGTAGGACAAGAAAATGGATAAAGCCTCATTAAAAGTTATTGATGGCCAAATCTGTAAGGAGTTGAGGTACTTCTTTTGGAAAAAAGAAATGATCACCTTAAGAAAGTTTGTCCAAAAAGAAAAGGTTCAATTTGGGGAAGAAAGTACATATTATGTTTGAGTGTATATCGAATTGGACCTTATTAAAGTACTAACAATGCCTTGGGATTAGATTCTTGTACTGTAGTGTACATAATGGAAACTCTATTTTCTTATGGCATAAAAGATTATGTGACATATCCAAAGAAAGGATTATGAGGTTAGTGAAAGGTGATATCTTATCTCAATTGGATTTTGTTGACTAGGATGTATGTGCTGATTGCATTAAGGAAAGCAATCCAATCCCATATCAAAGAATCCAGCCATAAGAAATGGTCAACTATTTTGACTTGATACACATCGACATATGTGGTCCTTCTGATGCTCCATCATGGAATGGTGAAAAGTACTTCATTACCTTTATAGATGATTACTCACAGTATAGTTATATATATCTTCTACATAAAAGTCTCAATCAGTGGATGTCCTAAAGGTATTCATTGATGAGGTGGAAAGGCAGTTGGATAGAAAGGTAAAGTTTTTGAGATCAGGTCGAGTTAGTGAATATTATGGTAAATATGATGAGAGTGGAAAATGTCTAGGTCCATTTGAAAAGTTTCTTGAAAGTTGAGGCATATGTGAACGGTATACTATGCCCAGTACACCATAATTAATCGATGTGATTGAAAGGCGGATTTATAACTCATATGGACATGGTTAGGAGTATATTAAGTTACAGTTTTGTGCCTTTGACATTGTGGATGCATGCAATATTGTGCATATCTGTTTAATAGGGTTCCTAGTAAGACAATTCCTAAGACTCCTTATGAATTGCGGACGGAAGGAAACCTAGTTTAAGGCACCTGCATGTTTAGGGCTACCTGGCAGAATTAAGAATATTATTAAATCCACATGAAAAGAAGCTTGATGCAATAACCATTAATGGTTATTTCATTAGCTATCTGGATTAGTCAAAGCATTACAGATTAATTGCCCTAGCCATAGTACGAGGAAAAGTTGAGTATGGAATTATTAGGTTCATTAATAATAGCTAGTTCAGTGGGAGTGGAGAATCACGAAAAGTGGATACACCATAATTAATCGATGTGATTGAAAGGCGGATTTATAACTCATATGGACATGGTTAGGAGTATATTAAGTTACAGTTTTGTGCCTTTGACATTATGGATGCATGCAATATTGTGCATATCTGTTTAATAGGGTTCCTAGTAAGACAATTCCTAAGACTCCTTATGAATTGCGGACGGAAGGAAACCTAGTTTAAGGCACCTGCATGTTTAGGGCTACCTGGCAGAATTAAGAATATTATTAAATCCACATGAAAAGAAGCTTGATGCAATAACCATTAATGGTTATTTCATTAGCTATCTGGATTAGTCAAAGCATTACAGATTAATTGCCCTAGCCATAGTACGAGGAAAAGTTGAGTCTGGAATTATTAGGTTCATTAATAATAGCTAGTTCAGTGGGAGTGGAGAATCACGAAAAGTGGATACTAAAGTCCTTGGGGTTCAAACCCTACATCCAGTGTTTCTCATAAGGTTGTGTCCTCTTGTTGTATTATAGATACACAATGTATTGGAAACAACAAGTGCCAAACCCACAAATGAACATAAAAGTGATATTTTTGTTCCATATAAATATGAGGAACAGGTAAAGGATGAACCATTAAATGATGCACAAGTCAATAATGAGCAAACAATTGTAAACCACAATAAATGACATTAAAGAGGTCTATAAGGCATACAAGACCAATTATTTCGTCAGTTTATGTGGTTTACTCATTTAAGCATGAATGTGACATGACTTGAGCATTGATAATGATCCAGTCACATTCAGACAAGCCATGGAATGAAACAATTCTGAATGTTGATTAGATGCCATGAAAGAAGAGTTGAAATCTTTGCCTGACAACAAAGTCTAGGAACCATTCAAGTTGCTTAAAGGCTGAAAACGAGTTGCTTGTAAATAGGTCTTTAAGACCAAACGAGACTCGAAAGACAACATAGTAAGGTATAAAGCTAGACTTGTCGCAAAGATTGCACTATAATAGTATGGCATTGAATAAAGAGACCTTTTATCCGATTTTAAAGAAGAACTCTTTGAGAATTGTTATGGCTTTGGTGGCTCATGAAGTTCTAGAGCTTCACCAAATAGATGAAAAGACCGCCCTTATGAATGGTGACTTTGAAGAACAAGTTTATATGGACCAACCATAAGGTTGTTTGGCCACAAGAAAAGAATTGATGTGTAAGTTAAAGAAGTCAATATATAGATTGAAACAAGCTTCCTGACAATGGTATCTTAAGTTTATTGATACTATCAAGTCATATGGTTTTCTAGAAAACATTATTGTTCAATGTATCTACATAAAGCTCAGTGGGAGCTAGTTCATTATGCTATATGTTGACAACACTTTACTTGCTGCGAATTGTGCTGGGTTTGTTACATGATGAAAAGATGCATCTCTCTAACATTTTGGAATGAAAGATATGGATGAGGCATCCTATGTGACTGGGATAGAAATATTCCGTGATAGATCACAATGATCGTTAGGATTGTCTCAGAAGAGCTACATTGATAAAGTGTTAAAGAGATTCGGAATGGAAAAATATTCTACTAGAATAGTTTCAAAAATGACTGGAACGAAAGGCTATATGAACTATTCCCTATGCATTAGTGGTTGGGAGTATTATGTATGTTCGAACTTGTACTTGACCAAATGTAAGTATATTACTACATGAGTGTTTGGTCGATATCAAAGTAATCCCGAAAGGAACCCCTTGAAAGCTGCAATAAAAGTTCTTAGGTATTGACAAGGCACCTAAGATTATGTGCTCAGATATAAGAGGTGAGATCACCTTGAAATGATAATTTACTTGGATTTAGACTATTTCGGATGTGTGGACTTAAGGAAATCCACGTTTGGTTACTTGTTCCTGTTAGCCGGAGGAGCAATATTATGGAAGAGTGGAAAACAGTAAGTTATCGCTTCTTCCACCATGATGGCTGAATTTGTAGCATGCTTTGAAGCTACAGTTCATGAATTGTTGTTGCGAAACTTTATCTTGGGGTTTAGAATTGTCGACGGAATAGCTAAGCCGTTGAGAATTTTCTGTGATAATTTCGCAACAGTCTTCTTCATAAAGAATGACAAATACTCAAAAGGTGCTAACCTTATGGATTTGAAAGTATTTGTCTATGAAGAAGAATTGCATAAACATACAGTGTCTATTAAGCATATTGGTACTAATAATAACGGATCGGTTAACTAAAAGGATTATAGCCCAAAACTTTCATTGGCCATGTTGAATGGATGGGCATTATGGACAAAGTCCTTGTTAGCATTATAGTTTGTTATGCATATATATACATGAAAGAATACTTGCTCGGATTGTTATGACACTGGTGAATTCATTTAAGGTTATGTTTCTGTTTCTGCTTATCACTTATCATCCACATTATGCTGTATACATGAATTGTTTGTGTGATGATGAATTGTGTCTTAGGAAGACAATTAAAGTTGAGGATTATAGTTTTCCCTCAATTATGGTTATTCTCCATAAAGTTTATTTTGAGTTGGGCTAATTACGTGATACATGGAAGGGATCACGTCGTTATTAGACTTGTGACCGCCATGATCCGATTAACTCAGTTCAATCAAAGGAATGATATGACTTGTAAATGTCAATATAAAACGCGCACTTAAGGTATATTGAATCTTCAAGTCATTATATGGGCCAAGTGGGAGATTGTTGGATTTATTTAATTGGTTTGACCCATATAACTTTGGGTTTTCCTTGTCATTAAAAGGGTTTTAATTGATGGACTTAAAATCCTAGTTAGACAAGGCCTTAAAGAGGTCCATAAGGATTTAAGAATCCTATTAGGGTTAGGACCTAAAGGGTTTATTGTATAAAGGATGAACCCTCTCATTTCTCTTTATAACGTAAAAACATCACTTGATGGCTAGATTTTCTCATCCATCAGAGAAACCATAAGAGTTGAAGGCAGAAAGGGGAAAATCATCTTGTTCAGATTTTCTGCACAAAGCTATGGACAAGAGGTAAGTTCTAACTTTCTTGTTTATAATTGTATGTGGTTGATTTATTCGGGATAAAAGATCCAACCTTTAAAGCTATGTTCATATTTTCATTAACGATTAATTAGAAGATATGCTCACAGATCAATCCACGGCTGAGGTCTCATGCATGTCTCGTTTAAATACTATAGTTTCAGAGAGAAGGGAGGGACATTTTCAAGAAAGAGAAAGGACAGCTAGGGTTTTGGGTTCTTAAAACTTTTGGGTGTTCATCATTTTCTTGGGGCTTTTTCTGAAAACAAAAAGAACAAACAGTGGTAAAACTTGATTGAAGGGCTTACCTAGTGGGGATTTCGTCTTTGCCGTGAAGGGAGCCTTGAGTTCTTGTTTGTTTCTTTGAACCTTTGTTCAAAAGAGTCTACTTTTTCGAGTTACATAGGTTTGTTGGTCATAGATCTCGTTCCTTTAAAGGAAAAGGAATCACTTTTGTTGTTTTAGAGCGGGTTGATAGTTGGAGAGAAAGGCGTTGTGTGGAAAGAAAGAATGGTTTGAGCGGCGCTGCAACATTGAAAGGAGGAAGAAGTCGATTGAGGGGTAGAGGACATAACGCAGAAAAAAGGGGATATAAGGTTTGGTCTACTTTCAATTCATTTACTTTTTAAAGAATATATTTATTTACTATTGTTTTGGCTTACTCCATGGTGGGCTTTATTTTATTTTATGGGTTGTTAACGTGTTCAATGTTTTGTGGTTACTGACTCACTTTGGTTTCCTAGGAATCTTGAATAAATTGCCTTAATGTTCTTGTTGTATTTGGTCCCTGATTTGTCTTGATTCAACGTTTTTTTGTGACTTGGCTGGCTAGGTAGGTTAGCTTTTAATCAATTAATTTAAGAAATTAAATGAAGATAATTTAGAGATTATAATTAAATATGAAATTTTTAATCCATAAAGATATAAACTTGGTAATAAAGATTAAATCTTTAGTTCAAGGTTGGAGTTTTGATGAGTGTGGGGTAATAAAAATTTAGTCTTTAGTTCTAAAAAGATGAAATTTTGATAAAGTGGTGATAAATGTCTAATCTTTAGTCTAAAAGACTCCCATTTTGACAGGTTGATAATAAAAGCTTAGCCTTTAGATTAAAAGACTCTAATTTTTATAAAGGACTACCCTTAGGACTAGAAGATGGAGCTTTTAATTAATAAAAGTAAAGAAATTTAGGTAAAGATTGAACTTTTAAGTAAGTTGTAAATAAAAAATGTAAATCTTTGGGTTAAGATTAAACCTTTTGGTTAGTTTGTAAATAAAAATGAAAAGATTAAGTAAAGATTGAACCTTTTGGTTAGTTTGTAAATAAAAATGAGAAGATTAAGTAAAAGATTGAACCTTTTGATTATTTTGTGATAAAAATGAAACCTTTGGACTAAAAAATTAAATTTTAAAATGAAATCTTTGAACTAATAGATTGAATTTTGATTAATGCTCAAAGAAAGAATAAGACCTTTGGATTAAAAGATTGAAAAAGGATCAAATTGGAAAATTTGGGAATAAAAAGATAACCTTCAATTCAAAAAGATTGAATCCTAGTTAATTGGAAATAAAATTTCATAATGAACAATTAGGATTTAGTTGGATTACTAATCGACTTTGAGTTAGGTTCCTGCTTGCTTGGTAAGTTAATCTTGGTGAAGAGTCAATTAGATAGTTCATCTGAATTTCACACTTATTTCTGCCAATCGCCATATCACGCCACTTCTAAAATCCATAAAAAGGTGTTTTTAGCTATGACGGGCAAATCTCGGGTAAAGGTGCATGAGCACGACCTCTCGGGATTGGCTCCGAGATCGATAGGCTTTCACGAATATCCCCGGGGGGCCGAGCTAGGTTCGTGGGGGTCTACTCGAGTAAACTCCTTTTTATTGATCAAATAATAAAATCAACACTTTGCATGCACCATTCCATATATCGCATTAATCAAAACTTAGGTCAAAAATTGAAATTCAAAAAATTCAAAAGGTTTTAGATGTCGATTCCTTTTTTGCCATTCCCGGTCGAAGGTGCAGTTTTCAGTGTTTATTTCCAGTTTTGCCCTTCCCGGTCGGAAGGTGCAGTTTTCAGTGTATATTACCAGTTTTGCCCTTTCCGGTCGGAAGGTGCAGTTTTTAGTGTTTTTTTTTCCATTTTTGCCCTTCCCAGTCGGAAGGTGTAGTCTTCAGTGTTTATTTCCTGTTTTGTCCTTCCCGGTCAGAAGGTGCTATTTTTAGTGTCTATTTCTAGTTTTGCCCTTCCCGGTCGGAAGGTGCTTGATTTGTCTTTACATTCAAGTTGAATTTTGTCGTTTTCAGATGTAATAAAAGGTTTTAAGGATAATAAAAGGTGTTGATTCACTTACAATAAAGAAAATATTAAAATTTCGGATTAAGGATTAAAAGCAACCTTTTTATTTCAGACCCACATTAGATCTAGTTAGACTTAGAGGTACCGTCATTTGACGGGCGTTCCGGGGGTGCTAATCCTTCTTCGGGCGTAACCGACTCCCAAACCTAGAGTTAGGAAGCAAGACCAGACCTTAGGTTTAGTGGATCTCATGCCAAGCTTTGGACCCTATTAGACCGGTTAGGTTAATTAGTAGGTGACTAATCACACCTAGTAATTTGATTAGTGGCGACTCCATAGGTATCAGTAGGTTTCCCATTCCAAGTCGTTCAGCGGCGGGGTTCGGACACCCCAGACCCGCACGTTGTGACAGCTTGGCGACTCCACTAGGGACCGTTAGAGAGTCAGGCCTCACTTAGTCTAATCAAGATCTAAGGTTTAATAAAATGGTTGCTTGTTTTTCTTTCTTTGTTTGTTTTGCATCTTTACCGTTTTCTATGTATATATCTGTTTACCTCACCCATATCTTGTGTTGTTTCTCTTGTTTTCTTGTTGTGGTTAGTTACTAGGTCTGACAGGTTTAGTTTTAGGGTAATGGTAAGTCGTTCCTTCACACACTTCACTCTTTGCATTCATGCATAAGATCGCCTCAGACCCGGGCATACCATAGTTTTGGGAGGTATAATAGCAAGCCTTCGTGGGACTCGTTTGTCCCCATGCAGGTTGTGCGAAAAACCTCCACCCAAGGAAATTCTACTAGCCCAGTAATGGATACTAGTGGGGTTGAATTGGGAACCTTTAAGTGAAGCTTCAGCCAGCATATAGTTGAGCGGCTTCTCACCTAGGTAGAGCCAAACCTGTGAGAATGAGTGTATTAGGTGCACAGAAGGAACGTTTCTTACCCTTACCTCTCACTTTTCTAAAAATGTATAGACCGTAGAATGAGTAAGATGATTACTCATTATAATAAGACTTACATTCACCAAATGGACTTTCAGTCCAATTTTTCACAAGGAAAATTATTGTTTTCACGAATAAAAGGGGATTGGTTTTAAAACTTTATTGCTTTCAGCATCTTTTTTATTCCTTTCTTGTATCCCTACTAACGTTACTCTTTTTGTCTATTTTTCCTTTCTTTTTTCCTTTCTGTTTCATTCTTCCCATGCATGCATCACATAGGTTGCCATATAATGTCGGAAACAAGAGGAACGGATATAGTGACAGGCTCCAGTTGTATGTTTTCGAAAGGAAATATGGATAGCTGCTACTAGGCCTTTTGACTTAACAGGTGAAGAAAGCCTGAAGAAAGGGGCCGGAGAGGAGAAATTTCGGCAGAAGATCGAAGGCAGAATAGAGGACAGACTTAAGAGTGTGGATGGAATTCAAGACTTCGGGATTCCTAGTATTGCAAGTACTGGGATGGCAAAAGGAGTAATCATTCCTCCAAAATTCAAAATGCCAGATTTTGAGAAGTACGATGGAACAAAGAATCCTAGGGACCACGTGATCAGTTTTCAAAACAAGATGGCACCCTTTTCAACTGATGATAAGTTTTTGATGTACAACTTCATGTTTAGCCTGATTGGTTCGGCAATTACTTGGTACAATCAAATGGATCCGAAAAGCATTCAGAGTTGGAGTGACATGACCAAAGCCTTTTTAGCACAGTTTAGGTATCTAATGGAGTTGCCGCCCACTAGAGATACTCTGACAAATATATCAAGAAAGCCTGATGAATCGTTGACGGCTTATAGTCAGCGTTTCAGAGAAGTAGCCTTGTTAGTGCCCCGGACTCCCGGAACGGGAGGTGAACTCTTTATTCCTGAGAACCTTGCCTAAGGAGTATTTTAAGGCCTTACTCCCGAAGATTACAGAGTCATTCTCAAGCTTAATTGTAATTGGAGAAGCTATGGAAGCTGCGATTAAGGTGGGGTATTTGGATGAGCTGGGTGATCATGTTAAGAAAGGACAAAAGAAGAAGGAAGGGGAAGTACATTTAGTGGGGGAAATAGATTACAGACCCAGGAATCAGGGACAACAGTATTATCTGAGGAACTATGGGAATAATTATCGGCCTCGGGGATACTACCAGTACCAGACCAACCCTTATTACACTCAGCATCCTGGGGATGTCAGTGCTGTTGGTAGTACGCCTTTTCAACCAAGGCCCCAGACTCAACGTCCCAGCACACCTTTGGCAATTCAGCAGAAAAATCCAGCAAATTGGCCTGGAGGAAGAGACCCGATAAAGGAAAGAGTCCCAATTGACCCGATCCCATACACTTATACTGAGCTCTTGCCTCAGCTATTGCAGCAAGGTTTATTAGAAAGGATACCTTTCTCCAATCCTCTGAGACACCCAAGACCACAATGGTACAATGCCAATGCTCACTGCGATTACCATTCGGGATCTGAGGGGCATGCTACTGAAGCCTGTTTGAGGTTGAAATACGCCGTACAAGAGTTGGTGAAGTCGTGGAAGTTAAGTTTTGCAAATGCAACTCCAACTAATCCATTGCCCAATCATGGTGGGAATCAGGTGGGTATGATTGGTAAAGGTGAAATGGTTAAGAGTCAGATCCGAGAAGTGGTCACTCCAATGGCCACAATTTACAGAGCTTTCGTGAAGACAGAGATGGTAGTCGCAGGGGGGTTTGGAGAAGAAGAAATGGATGAAGTATGCCCGTATCACGGTTTGGGGCATGGAATTCAAGGATGCTGTGAGTTCAGGAAAGTGGTTCAGAATTTGATGGACGATGGAAGAATTTAATTCTATACAGAGAACAAGGAAGTGGAAGTTGATGTGATCATCGAGGAGCATGTACAACCCTTTATATCGGCTCCTCCTACAGTTAAGCCTATTCAACCATTTGTGCCAACTCCGTACATGGTAGCACCCAAACCTTTTGTGCCAAAGCCACCAACAGTTTTACCGGCCCATATGCAAAAATCAGTGGCATCCGTCGTTGTGAAACCCCCACAACCATTTCCTTACACGGATAGTCACCAAGTGCCATGGAAATATGATTTCAGAGTAACTACCCATCAGGGGAAAGCAGTTCGGCTAATGTGTCGGGTGTGGGAAGGATGACTAGAAGTGGAAGGGTGTACTCCCCAGAAATGACAGCATCAGCCCAGAAAAGGATGGAGGAGATTGTAACCCCAAAAACCGGCACAAGGGAATCAGAGGAAGTAGCTAGGACTAGAGAAAAGGAAATTATTGAGAAGCCAGTATCAGAACATGAAGAATGTGAGTTCTTAAAGATCATCAAGTAGAGTGAGTACCGTGTAATCGAACAGTTGGACAGGCTGCCTGCTAGGATTTCTATCCTCAGCTAATTGTTGAACTCAGAAGCACACCAAAAGGCGTTGTTAAAGGTGTTGAATTAGTCATATGTGTCCCAGAACATCAGTGTTGCTGACTTGGATCACATAGCAGGTAACATATCTGCGCATGGATTCATTGCATTTGCAGAGAAGGATATCCCGAAAGGAATGAGGAACAACATAAAGGCATTGCACATCATAGTCAGGTTCCAGAATGTGAGCATGGGCAATGTTCTCATTGATAATGGTTCAGCTTTGAATATCTTACCCCTCAAAATGTTGAAGAGGTTGCCGGTGGATGAGGCCTACATTCAAACCAATCATTTGATTGTGAAAGCCTTTGATGGCACTAGGAGGAGTGTTATAGGAGAAGTGGAGATAACCATTGAAGTGGGGGAGTGTCATTCGCCCTAGTGTTTCAAGTACTGGATATACAGCATCCATCTTATTCATGCTTATTGGGAAGGCCATGGATACATCAAGCAGGGGTTGTTCCATCAACCTTACATCAGGTGGTGAAGTTTCTTACTCCAGAAAAGTTTGTGGAAGTCAAAGGGGAAGAAGAATTTGTGGTGGCCAGTGCATCAGGATTCTCTTATGTTGAACCGCCGGAGGGGTCATATGAATTCTCATTCAGGGCCTTTGAAGTTGCAGAAGTCATTCCCAAAAGCATGATGGACTTCTCTGTTATGAGCATCAGGTTTATGATGAAGAGGGGATTTGAAGAAGGAAAAGGGTTGGGAATGGACTTGCAAGGAATTACACAGTTTGTTGAAGTACCCATACATGAGGGCCCTTTTGGGTTAGGATTTAAGGCGATAGCTAAGGACTGGGCAGAAGCTGAAGAGAAGATGAAACTGAGAAGGTTGGCCAGGATGGGGCGTAGAGTGGAAGAGAAGAAGATGAAGTTCCCGCCTCTATATGAGACCTTCAAGTCAGCCGGTTGGGTCAATAATACTGCATCAGAGGAAGAGTCAGAGATTGAGAAAAAGTTGCAGAATCTGGACATCAATGTTGTCACTGATGAGACTCAGGAGGAAGATGATTGCCCTTGGGTTCGTGAGCTAGCTCCAGGAGAAGTTTTGAACAACTGGTTCGAATATGAGAGAGATATCTTTGTTGATAATTCAGAAATGTAATTAATCTTTTATCTTAAGTACTAATACCACCTCAAGAATGTCTATGACAATACCATGTTTTGATTTTCCTTACAAAATATCAAACTATCATATGTTCACTATTTTCTTAAAGTAATGAAATCCACTTCAGAAGTTTTATTCATTTTCCTTTTATCTTTATTTTTATTTTTATTTTTATTTTTATTTTTTGCATTCTCATTCTCATTCTCATTCCTTAATCATTTACTCTTACTATTATTAGTTATATATTATTTCTTTGGTATATATATTTTGTTGCTTTATTTCTCAGGTCGACTGACGATGAATGCAAAGACGCTCGTGCTGAGCAGGGGTTCGATTTCGAAAAACCGTTCTTTGCCGACGAACCCGACGATGAAGACACTGAGGATCAGACCTTACCCCCAGACCTTTTGAGACTGGTAGAGCAGGAGGAAAAGCAGATATTGCCACATAAGGAACCCACTGAATTGATTACTTTGGCTACGAAAGAAGAACCTAGGGAGGTTAAGATTGGTACTACTCTATCGAAAAAGGAAAGACGAGAGTTGATAGACTTGTTAAAGGAGTATGTGGATGTGTTTGCATGGTCGTATCAAGATATGCCAGGTTTAGATCCGGAAGTTGCGGTGAATCGATTGCCCATCAGATCAGATTGTAAGCCTGTCCAACAGAAATTGAGAAGAATGAAGCCAGATATGTTATTAAAGATCAAAGAAGAAGTCAAGAAGCAACTTGATGCGGGATTCTTAGAAGAAGCGAAGTATCCAGAATGGCAGGCGAATATAGTCCCGATACCGAAGAAAGATGGAAAAGTAAGGATGTGTGTGGACTATCGAGACTTGAACCGAGCTAGCCCGAAGGACAATTTTCCTTTGCCACATATTGATGTTCTAGTAGACAACACTGCTGGGTATTCTTTGTTTTCATTCGTGGACGGGATTTCTGGATACAATCAGATTAAGATGGCGCCAAAGGACAAAGAAAAGACTACATTTGTCACGGCTTGGGGAGTATTCTACTACAAAGTTATGCCATTTGAGCTAAAGAATGCCGGGGCAACGTATCAAAGAGCAATGGTGAACTTATTTCATGATATGATGCACAAAGAAATTGAAGTATATGTTGATGATATGATTGCAAAAGCACGATCAGTAGAAGAACATTTGATGAATTTAAGAAAGCTTTTTGAAAGACTTCGAGAATTTGAGCTTAAACTCAACCCAGCAAAATGCACCTTTGGAGCTACTTTAGGGAAGTTACTTGGATTCGTAGTCAGTGAAAAGGGGATTGAGGTAGACCCGGACAAAGTGAAAGCCATTCGGAATTTGCCTCCACCAAAGAACCAAAAGGAAGTTAGAGGTTTTTTGGGTAGACTGAATTACATAGCTCGGTTCATTTCTCAGCTGACAGCAAAGTGTGATCCAATCTTCAAGTTGCTTAAAAAGAAAAATCCAGGAGAGTGGGATGAGGATTGCCAGCCGCTTTTGATAAGGTTAAGGAGTATCTATCCAACCCACTAGTGTTAGTGCCACCAGTAAGAGATAAACCTGTGATCTTGTATTTAACGGTTCTGGAAAATTCAATGGGTTGTGTATTGGCACAACAAGATGAAACTGGAAAGAATGAACGAGCAATCTACTATCTGAGCTAGAAATTTACTGACTATGAGGTCAAGTATTCATATTTGGCGAAGATGTCTTGTTCACTCGCTTGGGCTGCTCATAGATTAAGACAATACATGCTTTATCATACTACTTGGTTGGTTTCCAAATTGGATCCGATTAAGTACGTGTTTGAAAAGCCCGGGTTGTCATGAAGGATTGCTAGATGGCAGGTTTTGTTGTCAGAGTATGACATAGTATACGTGTCTCAGAAAGCCATTAAAGGAAGTGCTATAGCAGAATTCTTGGCCGATCGAGCTAGTAATGATTATGAACCAGTGCATTTTGAGTTTCCGGATGAAGATTTGATGGCAATATGCCAGGTAGAAGAAGTAAAAGAGGAAGAAGAAACATGGAAAATGTACTTTGATAGGGCATCAAACTTGTCGGGGCAGGGGATAGGTGCAGTATTGATATCCCCTGAGGGTGATTATCTCCCGGCTTCGGCTCAATTGGGATTCCCGGCCACGAACAATGTATCAGAATATGAAGGTTGCATTTTGGGAATTCAGATGGCTTTGGACAAAGGAGTAAAGAAGTTGGAGGTTTATGGTGATTCAACTTTGGTAATTTACCAAATGAAGGGAGAATGGCAGACGAGGGAGCTAAAATTAGTTAAATACCGAGACCATATGGTGGAATTATTCAAGTCCTTTGAGAAGATTACATTTCATCATGTGCCTAGAGAAAATAATCAGTTGGCAGACGCATTAGCAATCCTTGCTTCAATGTTTAAAGTGGGAACTAATACAGAGATCCGGCCGATCCAGATTCAGATAAAGGATTCCCTAGCACATGTGATGAGTGTGGAAGATGAAATAGATGGGAATCCGTGATATTTTGATATCCTCCAGTATATCAAATACCAAAGATACCCGGAACATGCCATAGAAAATGACAAAAGGGTTATTCGAAGAATGGCAATAGGTTATGTCCTAGAAGGTGACACTTTATACAAGAAAAGTCGTGACCAAACATTGCTCAGATGTGTGTGCTTGACGGAGGCTAGAAAAATTTTGGATAGGTGCACGAGGGTTCATGTGGGAGTCATGCTAGTGGACATAAGATGGCAAGACAGATTATGACAGCAGGTTATTATTGGTTGACATTGGAAAGCAGTTGCATTAAATATGTTAGAAGATGTCATGAGTGTCAGATTTATGTAGACCAGATCCATGTGCCTCCAAATCCGCTACATGTGATGTCAGCTCCATTGCCTTTCTCGATGTGGGGATTAGATGTGATTGGAGTCAAAATATGAGAATATTGTCTGGTGTGGAGGGAATTGGAATTGCGCATATAGAGATTCAAAAAAGAATCGATCTAATTCACGTCATAATCTATATGGGATTTCCAAAATTATTAATTGAGGATAGGCCACGAAAAATCGAAGAACTACAGATGAATGTTGAAAAAGAACTTAATTAATCCCAAGGCTTCAAACGGGCACAAATTTATATTGGCTGCAATTGATTACTTTACGAAGTGGATCGAGGCAGCTTCTTATACAAGTGTCCCTTAAGCAGTGGTCACCAAGTTCATTAAAAAGGGATCATCTGCTGGTATGGGCTGCCAGAAAGGATTATTACTGATAATGCATCCAACTTGAATCAAGGATTGGTGGAAGAAACTTGCAAACAGTTCAAGATTGTGCATAGTAACTCAACCATTTACAGACCTAAGATGAATGGTGCAGTGGAGGCAGCCAATAAGAATATTAAGAAGATTGTGGCGAAGATGACTGAGACATATAGGGATTGGCACGAGAAGCTTCCTTTTGCTCTTCATGCTTATCGGACTTGTGTTAGGACCTCAACTGGGGTAACTTCGTACTCTTTGGTATATGGAATGGAGGCAGTGGTACCAATCGGAGTAGAAATACCGTCCATACGGGTATATCGAGAGACTAAATTGGAAGAGTCTGAATGGGTTCAAGAGAGATATGATTAGCTCAATTTGGTCGATGAGAAAAGGTTAACGGCTTTATGTCATGGCCAAATGTACCAAAAGAGGATGGAGCGGGCATTTAACAAGAAAATACGCCCGAGAGAGTTCAAAGAAGGAGATTTGGTACTGAAAAAGATCATACCAGAACAGGGTGACCCAAGGGGCAAATGGGCACCTAACTGGGAAGGCCCATTCATGGTAAAGAAAGCATTTTCTGGTGGGGCATTGATTTTACAAGAGGTGGATGGGGAAGAGTTTCCCAAGCCTATCATCTCTGACGCAGTCAAGAAATGTTATGCCTAAAAAAAAAACTGGGCCTAAAAAGGAAAGAGGTCGCAAAAAGAAAGAGAAAATAAAACTGGGCCTAAAAAAGAAATAGGTCGCAAAAATAGAAATGAAATATAAGGAGGGGTCCAAGTTGAAAACCCGTAAAGGGTGACTTGGATCCATTGGGGGTCACTTGAGTTGAAAACCCGAAAAAGGCGGCTCAAGTGAAGGATGGAAAAGGAGGAACTTGAGTTGAAAACCCGAAAAGGGCGGCTCAGGTGGAAGATAGAAGGACATAGTCTATGGGCAAGGCACTTTAAGAAAATCTCTTAAGGTCAAAAGGGTAAGGGTCTGGTCCAGACTGAGTTGGGTAAGGCAACATCAAGACCAATTTTGAAGAACCTTCGGCAAACATCACAAAACCGTCGTCGGAGTATTCATCGACATGAGGTTCTATCTCTTCAGCATGTTTTTATTAGTATTCCTATCCTCAGATACCAGACAATTCCGTGGATCTGAGGATAGGAATTTTGAATGGAAGTAGAATAATTTTAAAATTTAGAGAACTATAAAATTGAAACAGTTTGAGAGAATAATTTTAAAGTAAAGTTTGGATAAAAATTTGGAGAATATAATTGGAAGAAAGAATGGAGATCTTTTATTTCTTTGTATGAAAATTTGAGCTTGCCTCTTACATTTGGTTCTAGAGCTTTTATAGAGGGAGAGCTCCGTCACTCAATACAATTTTTCTCAATTCAATCAATAATTCTACTTTGCACTATTGACATAAATTTGCCTTGGAGACAATTTTTGTAGAGATTCCTTCATAACTTTGCAGACCACTTGCTTTATCTTCATCCAATGAGTCAGCCTTGCATTATTGACATAATTGGAGACAATTTTTGCAGAGATTCCTTCATAATTGGGATAACTTTGCAGACCACCACTTGCTTTATCTTCATCCAATGAGTCAGCCTTGCATTATTGACATTATTGGAGACAATTTTTGCAGACTATTATTTCATCCAACTTTTTCCTTTTTTTTAAAAAAAAATATATTTTTTCTTCCTGGTTTTTGTCATCTTGACTGTAATGGAGTCCTCTGCCAGATCCACAGTTCTTTCTGATGATGTTTGAGATGCTTCTTCCTCTTCCTCTGTTTCAGAATCAGAATTCAATGAACTTAGCAGTTCTGCCATAAGCTTCTTGTATTCTTTTTTGGTTTTTGCTTGTGCTAGTATAGTACTAGCATTAGATTTTGCTTGGAGAAATCTGGCTATGTCTTTGTTTGGAGATGCAGATTTACAAAGACTTGGATTTTGTGTAAATAAATTATCCAAGTACTTTGCGTCATATTTTTCTTCATTGAATTTGTCCCACCATTTGGTTTTGAAGACTCTAACCAAGGATGTTATATTGAGACATTCATCAAATTCATAATCATAACTCCATGAAACAATCCAGGAGATTTTAATTTGGTGAAAAAATGGATGGTTTGGTAAAGGTGTTTTTGATCTGGTTCAGGTTGGTATTTGTCAAAAAAATTTGGACCAAAGGTCTTTCATTTTTGGGGGTAAAATTTCAGGTGATGGTCCATACCAGGTCCACCATTTTTGAAACCAATTGGGGAATTTGTATTGGGATCCATATTTGAAATATATGAGCCAGGAATGCCGCATATGTTTGTTATTCATTTGAAACGCTACATACCAGGTGGTAATATAATCCCAATATGAAAAAAGGGTGCAATGGTTTATTTTTGTGGAGAATGAGGTTGGGAATTTTAGCAAGGTTGATGGATTTTGTTCCCAATCTTTTGGTCTGAGGACTTTAATAATTTGGGCTGTGGAATGGGTGATAAAGTTTGGATCTTTAGAATCAGTGTAATGTTTGAAATTTACTGATCTTGTGTGTATCAAAATATTTGTGTAAAATTCATGTGTTTTTGCCACATGCTGTGGAACAAAATGTTGCTCATTAAAAATTTGTTTTGCTAAAATATGTGGAGGTTTTTCAGAGGGATTAAAATCATCCTCCACACACATCATGTATTCCACATTTTTATTTGGAAAATACTGTGAACTTTTCTGAGTGGAATTTTGAGAAATTGCAATTTGTTTTGGAAAAATCTCTTGAAGAGATAATTGTTTTGAAACATTTGTGAGAGATTTTGGTTTGTGTAAAACAATCTCTCTATTTTTTGAAATTTTTGCAGCTTCAGCACTAATTTTTTGAAGAGGACTTTCATCCTTCATTTGTGCTAGTGCTAATGCCACTTCTGGGGATTGAGAAAGGTTCTCAACCCATCTTTTGATTTGAGATGAAATCTCATTTGGGTCCTGTGCATCCTGGAATGATGGACCAACTGATGATTTTCATGAAGAAGTATCTTCATTTGCTTCTGCTTGAAAGATTTCGGACCATGATTTAATCTGTTTTGTTGAAATTGGTTTTTGGGTTGATGCTTCTTGCATCTTCCCTTTGCCTTTATCTCTCAGTTTGGGGGGCATGTTGCAAAAATTCTCTGGTGAGGAAATCGGGTAAAGAATTAGATTCTCCC
>AWWV01013949.1:0-17211 GCA_001974805.1 Corchorus capsularis | reverse complement strand
TTCTTTTGCTGATTTGCAATCAATTCTCAAGAGGAATTTTTGATTTAATAAATCACTTTGAAATTTGGTAATACATAAAACAATCGACAAAATCTCTTTTTTAATGGTACTATAATTTTGCTGAGTTGGATTCCAATGCCTAGAGGTGAACTACACTATTTGTTCCTTGCCATTTTTGACTTGTTTTAAGATTCCTCCATATCCTATTTCTGAAGCATCTGTTTCAACTATTTTTGGGCATGAAGGGTCTGCTAAATGTAAGCAGGGTAAATCTATGATTTGTTTTTTGATTTGGGATACAATATTGGTATGGACATCAGTCCAGAGTTGTGGTTTCTTTTTTAATCTATCATACAATGGTTTACACTTTTGAGGGAGCTCCTGACCATTCTATAGTCTTAATGTCTCACTCACTCCCTGCCCGTTGCTTTCCCTTTTTTGCCCGGAAAGCTCATTCAAAATGGACAAAAAACGTACTTTTCTCGCTATATGGGATACAACTTTGCAGATTTTACATGGCTTCTACCCACTTAGAAAGATATTCAACCGCTACAAGGATATAGACATTCCCATGAGATTGACGAAA
Organism: Corchorus capsularis; assembly: GCA_001974805.1. Taxonomy (NCBI): domain Eukaryota; kingdom Viridiplantae; phylum Streptophyta; class Magnoliopsida; order Malvales; family Malvaceae; genus Corchorus; species Corchorus capsularis. Next base: position 16,625 of record AWWV01013949.1, on the reverse strand, counting down.
AGGCCCCATAAAGTCAATGCCCCACAAATCAAACAATTCAACTTCTAAAATCCCCTTTTGTGGCCGACACTTCCGATGAGCCCAGCGACTTTGCTAAGTCCTGGATAAAAATCTATGACATAGTTTAAGTTTCCTAAAAATCTTTGTAATTGGATTTTGTCCAAGATTTTGTTTGGAAATTTGCTAGCAAATTCTATGGACCTTTCTATTGGGGTAATGGTGCCTTGAGTAATATAGTGGCCTAAAAACCTAATTCTTGTTTGAAATAGATTTATTTTGGAATTGGAAATAACTAAACCATTATTCTTGATAATTTTAATGAAAATATGTAAATGTTTGAAATGTTTATCAAGTTTTCCGAGAAAACTAAGACATCATCAATATAAACAATTGTAAATTGAGAGTATGGATTGAAAATATCATTCATTATTCTTTGTGAAATTCAGAAGGGGCATTTTTTAATCCAAATGGCATTACATTCCATTCGTATTATCCAAATGGAACTGTGAAAGCTGTTTTATATCTTTCTTCTTCTTTGATCTGGATTTGCCAAAATCCTGATTTCATATCAAATTTTGAAAAAATGTTTGCATTACAATGTTTTTGTAATAAATCTTTTTTATTAGGTATTGGGTACTTAATCCATTTTAATGCCTGATTTAAAGGTTTATAATTAATAACTAATCTTGGTGTTCCTTTTTCTATTTCTGTATTTTTTATAACATAGAAGGCTGAGCAACTCCAAGGAGAGCTACTCTTCCTTATTAATTTTTTGTTTAAAAGATCCTGAATTTCTTTCTTACAAAATTCTTCCATTTCTTTATTCATTTGAATTGGTCTTGCTTTTGTAGGAATTTGTCTTTCATCAAAGTTATTTTCATAAGGTAATGTTAGTTCATGTTTCTTTCTATCCCAAAATGTGTTGGGAATATCTGAACATATAGATGATTCTATTTTTTCTTTTATTTGATTGATTCTTTTTGTAATCTCTCTTTTTTTGTAATTGTTCATTTAATTTTTGAAAACGTATTTCTTCTTGTAGAAAAGAGATTTGTTTATATTTACAGTTTATCAGGTTGTTTATTTGACTATTGTGAATAAATAAGGATTTTAATAAATTAAGATTCCTTATTTTGGGTTTTTCTAAGAAAGGAAATTCAACTTTTGTGTTTAAAACCTTAGAAGTAATTGTGTGATCTGTAACTTTATAAGGTTTGAGTAATGAAATGAATGGTGTTCCTAAGATAACATCTTAAGTAATATCTTTGACCATTAAAAAACATGTTTGATATTTAATTCCTTTATTACAGATTTCAGCATTAGGGATTTTGTAAGTAATTTTTAATTTTTTATCATTTGCCGCCTTAAGGCTTTCAGAGGTTTTATCATAATATTTTGTTGGAATTATTCCTTCTCTTATACAGTTTTGATCAGCTCCTGTATCGAAAAGAGCTATCATTTGTATAGAAAATTCATTTTTTATTACTAAATTTATTTTTATTAAATATCTTTGGATTGAAACTTCTGTAAGTACCATCATATATTCTTGTGTTTTTTCTTCTGGTTCAGGATCAGGTTCTTCTGTAGAAGAAGTTTCATGTCAATCTTCATTTTTTAAATCTTGGTTGTGTTTTTTCATTTGTTGTTGTTCATTCTTTAAATGTGAAAGTTCATTTTTTATTTCTTTTATTTCCATTTGTAATTCTGAATTTGTAATTTGTCTAGGTTTTGTATTTTCATATCTATTAAAAATTATTTCTTGTAAATTATACATTTGTGAAGGATTAGAAACCACTTCTTTTTCTTTATTATTTTTTAATGAATGTTTTAATTTTAGTAAATATGCGATATATGGAATGTTTTAATTTCACGAATATCCCCGGGGGGCCGGGCTAGGTTCGTGGGGGTCTACTCGAGTAAACCCCTTTTTTATTGATCAAATAATAAAATCAACACTTTGCATGCACCATTCCATATATCGCATTAATCAAAACTTAGGTCAAAAATTGAAATTCAGAAAATTCAAAAGGTTTTACATGTCGATTCCCTGTTTTGCCCTTCCCGGTCGGAAGTTGCAGTTTTCAGTGTTTATTTCCAGTTTTGCCCTTCCCGGTCGGAAGGTGCAGTCTTCAGTGTTTATTTCCAGTTTTGCCCTTCCCGGTCGGAAGGTGCTATTTTCAGTGTCTATTTCCAGTTTTGCCCTTCCCGGTCGGAAGGTGCAGTCTTCGGTGTTTATTTCCTGTTTTGCCCTTCCCGATCGGAAGGTGCAGTCTTCGGTGTTTATTTCCAGTTTTGCCCTTCCCGGTTGGAAGGTGCAGTATTCAGTGTTTATTTCCATTTTTGTCCTTCCCGGTCGGAAGGTGTAGTCTTCAGTGTTTATTTCCTGTGTTGTCCTTCTCGGTCGAAAGGTGCTATTTTCAGTGTCTATTTCCAGTTTTGCCCATCCCAGTCGGAAGGTGCTAGATTTGTCTTTACATTCAAGTTGAATTTTGTCGTTTTCAGATGTAATAAAAGGTTTTAAGGATAATAAAAGGTGTTGATTCACATACAAAAAAGAAAAGATTAAAATTTAGGATTAAGGATTAAAAGCAACCTTCTTATTCCAGATCCACATTAGATCTAGTTAGACTTAGAGGTACCGTCATTTGACGGGAGTTCCGGGGGTGCTAATCCTTCCCCGGGCGTAACCGACTCCCGAACCTATACTTAGGAAGCAAGACCAGACCTTAGGTTTAGTGGGTCCCATGCCAAGCTTTGGACCCTATTAGACCGGTTAGGTTAATCAGTAGGTGACTAATCACACCTAGTAATTTGATTAGTGGCGACTCCATAGGTATCAGTAGGTTTCCCATTCCAAGTCGTTCAGCGGCAGGGTTCGAACACCCAAGAATCGCACGTTGCGACACAACTCCACTTGAATAAATGGCCCGGAACATGCTTTTGATACAACAACACATTCCAACATGCTAGGCGAATCAATCTTGCTACTTGCTAAAATCAATTCCTAATGTACTATTTTAGGTACCACCTCAACATAGCACAAGCATTAAGATTATGTTTTCCACATGTCTGATAAATCATAACCAAACTCATCTACATCAATTTCCATCTCGGCCTAAAGAATTCGACAAGGTTTGATATCCCAATGAATCTAGAACTTCTACTTCAATTGTCACTTGTGACCAACATTGACATAACTTAAGCCAACTTGAATCTAACTATAGCATTCATATTATCAAGATAAGTTGTACACCCAAATCTATCAAAACATGAACACATAAGATGAAGTACAGAGATAAGAAACATATTCAAACGGAAAAATCAAATTATTAAGAACAAAAGTCTCACCATAGATTTATTGATCAAATATACCTAAGAAAAAGAAGTATAAAGGTTTAACCTCTCATGGATTGGAGTTTCCAATCCATGAGAGATTGAAAACTTACAAACCCAAGAGGAAAAGAGGAGGAGGCGGCTGCCTCCTCTCCAAACCACAAACCTAGAGAGAAAAAGAGATAAAAGTTGTGTTGTAAGTTGTAGGTAGGGTTCTAGGATAAGAGCGTATATATAGGGGGCTGCCTAGGGTAGATTTTAGAGTTTTAGATGGCTTAAACAAACCCTAGGGACGTTCTGGGCTTCTCTCCAAGTCTTCAAGCTAATCCAAATAGGATTTTGGGCTCAAATTGGTCAATCCCGCAAAACAGGCCCAAGACAGTTTCTGTCCGCTGACTTCAGGGGCATTTTCGTCCATGAAAACGTCCGAACTGGGCTTCGACCAAAACATGAAAGTTGTAGCTCTCGGAGTTAGCTTTCCAACACCTTCTCATACACCTCAATCGGAGCTCTGGATCAAAAGTCATGGCTGTTTTACAGAACTGTCGCCAAATCTGGAAAGTATTGAAGAAGCTTCCAGAGGAAGTGACATGGGTTGTGCGCGCATTTGGCTGTCCCGACTCCTCCTGGGCGCCCACATGGTTGCCTTGAGCACTCATGTGTTCTGCCTGAAGAACCAGCTGGGTAGTGTCCCGACTCCACTTGGGTGCCCACTTGGTTTGTCTGAAGACCCACGTAGTTAGTCTGATCACCCATGTGAACTGTGTTATGGCTCGGCACTCGAACATGTCTTCTTGCTTTGAACCCGTCTTGCTCCTTTGCCTTGAAAAACTCTTCAATCTCGATCATAATAGCTCCATCCTTGATCCAAAATGTCCTTGGAAAATATTTGTGTCATAAATCATCCAAAAAGGCTCCAAAAAGAGTACAAAATTGATGATTTTGCACTTTTCTTCTCTTCAACACCTATGAACACAAATATACCAAATATAAGGCATAATCAAGTATAAAATACCCAAAAAGCATAGTAAAATGACCATAAAAAGATGCATAATTTTGGTCTGATCAAACGCACACACAAATATTGGGTAAATGGGCTCATAAATATTTCACACACACAAAAGCCCATTTTTCTTACCCAACAATCAAAGTCCTCAAATACAAGGGCATTCATAAGTCCCTAAACACAGAGGCATCTATATCAAAGTCCCCAAACACATATAACACATGGGCAACCCTCTCAAAGTCCTCAAGCACAAGGGCATCTATACTAAATTCCCTAAACATAGAGGCATCTATACTAAAATCCCCAAACACATATAACACAAAGGCAATTTTCTTCTCTATATGACAAAGGTCCTTAACACACATTGGGCCTTGTCAACTATTTCATTATTTATATATATGATAAAGCCCATATCGCATATACATCACACTTGGGGGCTTGCCTTTCAAAGTCCACTTTTCCGCCCAAGGAAGGCCCAAAACGTTGGGGTCTTGCCAACTAATCACACAACAAAGGCATGAAGACAAAAGGCACAAAACTCAATTCCCTGCTGCACTCATAGTTATTAAAACCGGACCGGATAATGACCCGTTCAAGGCTGGGTCACGGGTCAATTGGTTCAACTGTCGGGTCAATTGGGTCATTGTCGGGTTAATAAAATATTTAAAATTATATATTTTAATAATCCTATATATAAAATATACACTATATTCCAATATTTGATGGAAAAAAAACTTTATTTCAATATTAAAATAATACTAATATAACACATAATACTAATATATATATAAAGGATGAAAATATTTTTGTTTACATAAATATATATACTAAATCCATGCCACTCACTACCTAAGTGTAGAAATAAAAAACTAGTTTATAGTAATTTTCTTTTTTGGCACATTTAAGTTAGTAGTTTTTTTTAAATGATATAAATAAAAATTAAATATTATATATATCCTTGATGGTTTTATTTTCAAATGGATAGTTTTTATTTTTGCTTTTTAATATTTTAAAAACTGAGTTTGTGTCTGAGTCAACTCGTGACACAAAATCAGGACTTCATATTATAATTAGTATAGATATTTTAAAGTACTTTAGTCTTTAAGTATCCAATATTATCTGTAGCAAAAAAATTAATATTATCGTATCATAATTAATTAATTTAAATGACAAAGTTATAAAAAAGACAAACACACAGTAAGCTCAAGTTGCCAACTTGAGCCATCTTGGGTGGCAACCTACCATTGGCTCCATAATGTAGTGGGGACAAAAGTAAGAGTCTTAACGTGAGATAGACTTTACACTATCTCATCCCAGCCTTTTGATTTTGAAGTCAGCGGTTTCTTCACTTATAACTCGAACTTATTAAGGTTTTTCAGGCTAAAATTCCTTTAGGAGGGGATTAAATAAAAATATATCCAAGCTTTCTGGACTTAATGCTCCGTCCTCCTCTACCCGTTTCATGGGTTTTTATTTTTGAGTTTTCCATTATATCAGTCATTCAATGAAATCATGAAACCGCTCCAACCTTCCCCGCCTTGTTTTTTCAACCTTTGAGCACGAACTTCTTTCTTCTTGTTGTTCAGATCTGAAAACCTCTTTATCCCTTTTGTTCAGATCTGAAAATTTCTCCTATAATCCAAATCGGCTGTGTTGGGAAAGAAATAAAAAGACTCAAATCTAACAAAAATCCAGTTTACTCCCTTAGAAATTCAACCCGTCCGGGTCAGTGGGTTCATACGGTTTAATTCCGGGTCAAACGGTTCTAGGCGGTTTAAATGCTTGAACGATCCAAAAGTTGGACCAGCCCGGCAGAGCTTTCGGGTCACCGGTTCAAGCGGTCGGACCGCCGGGCCGGTCCGGTTTTTATAACTATGGCTGCAGTATGTCAGATTTTCTACTGAGGAAAGCATCTAAGGGAAGCATCTTATTTAAATTCAATTTCCTCTATATTTAACCATCTATGGCAGAGATTAAGTGCTAATTACTCTGCATCGCAGGTCTAAGGGCTACTGTGGACCAAGCCCACAGCGGGAAACTTATTGGGAGATGTGGCTTGGAAGGCAAAAGAGGAAGGAAACTCCTCCACTTACCTTCTTTGAAAGGAGCAACCATGCTTGGAGGTTGTTCCTTAACACAAATGGGGTAATCGGCTAGGGTGCAAAAGGTAGAATAAAAAAGCACAGCTTATTTTGACTTTGGAGGAACCAAATGAAAGGTTGCCGTCGACGATAGTGACACATGAACACAAGAAGAAGAGGCTGATTTCAAGACAAAAAGAAGCCATCGTTGCCTTCCTCAAACCGGAAGATTCTTCCTCTTGGACCTAAGGCGTAATCACTACAATTAATCAAAAAGCAAGAGCCAAGGAGGCCACTGGACAAAGCCTCCGACCGGTCAAAAGGGAAGCTATAAAAAGGGGATATTAACGGCAAAAATGGCACCTACGATGATCCTCACATCAAGAATCATCATCACCTTCATGAAGCTCTCAAGAACCCCAAAATTACTCTCAACACAACAAGAAAATTAGTCTCCATCTCCTCCAAATCAGTGTTTTCCTCCACTGTCAATATCTTGTATTTTGATTCCATTTTTCTCAACGTTTCCTTCTTCTTTCTCCCAAATCACACACCCAATTTGTTTCCCACAAGTCCTTAATCAATAAAGAAGTTTTCAGATTCATTTTTCTTACAAAGCAATACGTTTTCTGGGTTTTTGTTCATCTTTTTCATCTTCCTCAGTTTCTCCTCTGTTATAGTTAGTATTCTATGGCAGGAATTGTTCTTTGGGCAACAGACAACGCTTTCTCTCTAGCCTTGGCCTCAATCTCACTTTATAACCCAATATCTCTTCTGGGATATTTGGGTTTGGGCTCGAACCCAACAAGAGTCGACCCAGGCCTTTCTCTCACACAAAAAGGGCTCTCACAGAAATTATATTGAATGACTAATTATAGACTATGCAAAGATGCCAGTACAACCAAGTTGAAATGTTTTTTTGGTTTTTTTAAGCTTGGAAACTAAAATACAACCAAATACTAATTAGAAAAGACTTACCAATTAAACTATCCTACTAAGATACTGAAATGAACTGTCAATTAGGAAAATGATCCGAATGCCCCCTAATGCAAAATCACCAAAGTACCCCTGGGTGACACTAATGCTAATTAAGTGAAAAATTTACCCTAAATCAAAGGATATGAGCAAAAATGGGTGTCTACAGTTGTCCCTCTTTGTGCGTTTACTAACTATCGATAAGTATGCAAAGGAGTAGTTTGTATACTATCAGAGAGTTAGGAAACGTGCAAAGACGTAGACACCCGTTTTCTTTCTTTCTGTTGCGCCAAAAATCTCTTGGAAGAGTTTCTGCGAAAACTACTTAATGACAGCATGAGAGCGTGCCAGTCAATTTGCTGAAATTGACAAAGAGTATAACTAGGTTGAAAAAGAAAGATCAGAGCGATTTGTGGGGACTGGATCAAAGTCACACCGAAGCATTTAAATCATCTATCCACTATATGGACTTCCAAAAAGAGATAACAAGAACAGGGGGAAAAGGACAACTTGATTGCAGTCTTTTCTAAAATAAACAAGAGATTTGTGTTTTAACGTCAGTAGACGAGATTGAACAAGAGAAATTTGAAGAACGAGTAAGAACTCATGATGAACAAGAGTCAAAAGGTGCGGAGCCAGAGAGAAAATAAGCACGGAGTATAGTTTTTTGCCGGAGCAAGTTTGTGAGATATGAGATCTGATTTGAAGCTCTGGAGTTGGATCCTCTATATAGGGGGCGGCATGAGCCTTGAATCTGGTGGGCTTTACTTGCTGAGGAAGGCGAATTCTTCTAATTTGTCGGAGGAAATTTCCAAGAAGTTGCAGTGAAGCTTCCTTCTCCTTCTGGTTGCTGCAGTAGGTGATAGGAGGGTGAGGAGAGGAGTGTGAGGCGTCCCTCATAGTGATATAGGCGACTTCCCTCTTATGATACCCAGGTAGTATGGTACTTGGTAGCATGAGGTGATAGGCTCAAAGTTGTTAGCTTCGTACCGGACTATGTTTCGGTTTTCTTAAAAAAAAATGGTACGTGCCGATTTCGATGGTTTCGCCATATCGTTTGGGATTTTTTGGATTATTATATATATATATATAAAATATTAAGATTTATATAATATACAAATTAATTATATGATATATAGAATTATATATTTAACATTTAAAATTTATAATAACACTTTCTAAGATCTATTAAACTGTTAAAAAGGCAAAGTTTCATGGAAGGAGACGGTTAAATCTTTGAGTTGATTTAGAAAGTGGGGTAAAGAAGAGTAAAATAATAGAAAAGTGGGGTAAATTAAGTATGTATGGTTTAGTTCTTTTGTTTTTATTAGTTGAAAAGTAAAAAAAAAATCTCAAACTTTAATACTATTTAATTATTAAAATACCAAATTGAGTCTCTGAGAAAGTAAAGCTAGGTTTCGGGCGAAATCCATGTTTTCGCCGAAACCGACCGAAAAGCACCGGTACCACCGAAACGGTTCGAAATCACTGAAATTTAAACCGGTACGAAACAAATAGTCTACCGGTACCGGTTATAAGGAAAACCGGCGCGTACCGGCCGAAAACCCCGGTACCGGTACGAAACTAACAACTTTGGATAGGCTGCATCTGCTGTATCAGGTGTAGTCCTTATTGCCTCCAATGAGCTGAAACTACTAAATTCGCTGAGAGGTGACCATGGGCTTGAGAGCATGATACCTTGGCCACGAAATTCCTCATATTTAGCCACATTTAGCTCTTCAAATCACGAAAATACCGTTTTACTAAGAGCTATGGCTAAACCGGGGTGATAAGGCCACTTTGTCCTTAACTGAAAAGAGTGTAAAAGTTGCAAACGAACTTGGATTGAGCTCAAACTTTACCAGTAGGATTCGTATATCAGCCATAGACTATGGTAAAAATCTTGGCTTGATCTGAGCCTTCCTTCATAGTAAACCGAGCTTCTTACCTCAAACTGTTGTCGCAACGTGCGGGTCCGGGGAGTACAGAACCCTACCGTTCAACGACTTAAAGAGGGGAATACTGCTGTTGAAATCCTATAGGAGTCGCCACTAATCTTTTTAATCCTAGGTGTGATTAGCCACCTATCAGATTATTAAGCCTAATGTTAACCCTAGCTTGGCGAAGGTAACACTAAACCTAATAAACGGTCTATTAACCAGAGTCCTAAGGGTTCGGGAGTCGGGTACGTGTGGGGAAGGATTAGCGCCCCCACGACGCACGTCAAAAGACGGCACTGACTAGTCTAGACTTAATTGTGGGTTTCTATTATTGGTTGTCTCTATTCTTAAGTTTTTCATGCCATATTAAAAGAGTTTTATTGACCTTTGATTAACTTATTATTTTACTATCGATTACCCTTTTATTTCTTGATTACTAATTACCATTTTTTACTCTTTGTACTGATTACCATATTTTTACTCTTTTTTACTGATTACCCCTTTTCTTACTAAATACCACATTTTACTCTTTTTTACTGATCACCATTTCTTACACTTTATACTAATTACTCTCTTTTACCCTTTTTTACTGATGACCATTTTTTACTCATTTCTTACTCTTTTTACTGATTACTCTTTTTTACTCTTTTTTACTGATTACCACTTTTTACTCTTCTTCTTTTTCTCTTTTACTGACTACCATTTTACTCTTTGAATTTAATTACTCACTATCATTTTACTCTTTACTGATTATTTTTTTTTACTTTTTTTATTGATTACTATTTTACTCTTATTGATTACCATTACTTTTTGAATCTTGATTACTGATTACCCTTTTTACTTTTACTATTTACTATTAATTCTTACTGATTACTATACTGATTATCACTTTACTCATTACTAATTACCATTTTACCCTTTTCAGATACCTTTTTTACTTTTTACTGATTACCTTTTTACTTTTTTACTGTTTACAATTACTTCTTACTGATTTCTATTACTTTTTACTGATTATCACTTTACTCTTTACTGATTACCATTTTACCTTTTACTGATTGCATCTTTCTTGTTGAACTTAATCACTGATTACTTTTCCTTATTGAACTTAATTCTTGATTGCCCTTTTTACTTTTTGGAACTTAATCACTCTAATAACCCTTTTTAATTTTCTTACTGACCCGGTTTTCTTTCTTTTCATTTTTTAGATTTTTCCTTAATAATTCTTATTTTATTGATACACTAGACTCTTAAATGCGTGTGTAGACACCCATTTTTGTCTGGTATCCTTCAACTTAAATCAATTTATTTCTTATTTCGCAATAGGGTCACCCAGGGGCATTTTGGTCATTTTCACATTCAGGGGTATTTTGGTCATTTTTGCATTCAGGGGGTATTTTGGTCATTTTTACATTCAGGGGCATTCTTGTCATTTTTGCATTCAGGGGCATTTTGATTATTTTGAGTCCATTTTTAATTTAGGTTAGCTAATTCATTTCTTAGTCGTCTAAATTGCATTTGAAAAAGCCCAAAAATGTTGTTTGCCTATTTGTATTACATTTGGCGTATCTATCTCACATTTGCATTTGCATTAGTAATTGAGCATGGACACTTTAGTCACTTGTCTTAATACTTTGATCACTTGTCTTAGTGTAAAATCAATTAGGAAATCCAATTTGGGGTCATACTAATTTATTTGAATTACCGTTCACATTACTTGCATAAATAGAAGTAGAAATTACTTTGTTCATTTGCATGGCATTGTCATTAAAGGTAGGAAAAAATAGAAAATTAAGGAAAAAAAAGAAATTTCCATCTTTCTTCCAAAAAATACAAAAAGATTTTTTCATTTGTCTCTTAATTTACAAAATCCAAAAAAATAGGTTTACAATTTATAAATTCCAAAGGTCAACTTTCTCATTTTAGAAGGCTCTCAATTTGGTCTGGCTTATCCCTTATAGCTTTGACAAGCTTCTTTGTTCCATGCCTTTTGTCCATTGCCTCCCCTGCACGAGCAGCTTGCTGAGCATCAATATAGTAAGCTAAAGGATGTCGAAAGAACTCAAATCATCAAGAACTAAAATGGACTTTCCGACTCGATATGTTTAAGCAGGCCAAGAACAGGCACAGAAGCATTTCCGCAGCTAACAAAGAGGGATTTGAGCAAGTCACTGAACATCAATTCAAATCAAACTAATGGATGCAATTAAAGACAAGGCAGTCCCTTAGTGAGAAAACAGAAGCAGTATGGTTTCAAGAGACTTTGGCGGAGTAAGACAATGCAGTTGCAAGCAAAAGTTCCCCTCATAAAATGCAGTCTTTCAGATCAGAAAGCATTTACATATTGATGTCCTAGAGCATTACCAAGACTAAGCTAATTTAGCAGACAAGGTGTGATCCGTGCAAGAGGCAATACAGTCGAGTTAGGCTCATTCAAGCTAGTGGCCATTTCACAAGGAAAAATTGATGAAGAGGAAGGTGTGCAAAGAGTCATATTGTCTAGCAAGCAACAATAAATAGGCAATGAACACACATGGGAAGTAAAAGTATTGAATGCAAGGAAATTCAGAGGTAACAAGACTGTTAACAGAGTTATTAACTATCAACTTAGTTGTCAAGCCTTGTTACAAAGAGCAAGCTTTGAATTCTTATTGAACCAGTCCAGCAATCAAAATCAGAGAGCAGGGCATAAGATTAAAAATAAAAAACAAGAGGGAGAGACATAATCGCAGGCTTGCCACTCATTTTTTTCAATAGGTTCATGTAAAAGGCCCATCACGCAAAGCCTATGCCCATAAAGGCCATTCAGATCAGTTCAAACATGCATTTCAAAATGCATCAAGGCAGCAAAGCAAACGGATACAGTCAACAGTGGAGAAGTCAACCAATTTCAGCAAGTAAAAATTCAACCCGATTTGCTAACCAGAAACCTAAAGTTCCAGTCGGTTATAGAGAGAGAAACCTTACCTGAATTGCCACCTCACCTCCCACACGTGCACATCAATTTTCTCCCTGATTCTATCGCAACAACATTTATCTGGCACAAGAGACAAAATTGGTTAGCGAAGAATATGGGAAATGGAGGGGAAGGAGATAAGGAGGAATCAAGGAGTAGCTGGCAAGGGGGGAGAGAGGAGGAGAATTCACAGGGACTTTCTTCTTGGATTCTATCTCATTCGGTCTCTCTCTGATATCAACAATTGACAGCCTCTCTCTGTACAGACTGAAAAAAAATACCCCCTTATTGAAAAAAATCTCACCCATTCGATGAACACACGCTAAATCCACAAATCCCGACTCTTCATGAGCTCTCTGAGAACCTTACCTTTTCAATCAAAACTGACTCTTTCTCCTTTCATCAAAGCTTTCCTCGATTGAAGCACATCCATCTCTGAAAAACGCTCATCTTCACTCTCTAAAAAAGACACTGAAACTCACGGAATTCCCCTATTCAATTGGTCTTTCTCTTGCTTAAAATCATGGGGTTTTCAAGGAATTAAAGCTAGGATTCTTGATACTTAAGGATGAGGGTTTTGAACTAGGGGTTTCCTATGAAATAGATTGGGTAGATATGAAACAAAATGGCTCGAGGATTAATACCATATGTTTGATTGGTGATTCGGCCGAAAGTCGGAGGAGATTTTAGTAAGGAAAGCCCAGAGAGAGAGAGAGTCGGATCAGAAGAAGAAACGGGTTGGGAAATTAAGCGTTCTGGTTCATAGTTTGAGAGACTTAGTTTGATTCGTGGGAAAAAAGAGTTCAAGCGGTGGTTCTCGGAGAAGGGAAAGGAAGAGGAAGCTCTGTTTGGTCGTCTGAAAAAAGAGGAATCGAAGCTAGGGTTCCAATGATGAAGCAGAAAGGAGGAAGAAAGTAATGGTACCGATTTTAAAAGGATTCAGACCTAAACGACGTCACTTGAGCAGGTGAATTCTCTATTCTCTTCAATTTACTCCCTTATGATATCAAATCATGCGATTTAGAGCTTATTGGTTTTATGCATTTAATTTTGTTGCAAATTTTATGATTGATAAAATTTTGTTCATGTTGTTATGTTGGTAGTTTGCTGATTAAAGTAATGATTTTGTTAAAGGCTTATATTTTTTTTTAGTGCAAAGATTTTAATTTTAGTTAATAAAATATGATGGATTAGTTTAATGTTTATCATCTATGCTTTATGTTTATTTTGGTAAAGATTTACGTTTAAGAGGTGTGGGTTGATAATTCCATGTTAAAGTTTAGATTTTTATGGGGATAAGTCTAGTTTAAAATTGAAGTTCTGTTCTAAAGGTTTGATTCCCTTAAGTTCAGTTTGATTCAAATTCTTCGATTCCCTCTTGAGTTTGTTTTAATTAGAAAGATCAAAACTTTAATTCAAAGTTTGGGTTTTTAAACTAAAATTAGCTTGGAAATTTGGGTGTTAAACTATTTTCTTGAGCTAATTTTAATTTGAAAGTCATAACCTTGAGTTAAAGGTTTGACCTTTTAAATTGAAATTATCTTAGAATAGGGATTGATAAATTTATTTGGATCAATTTTAACTTAAAAATTAAAAACTTTGGTTAAGAATTTGATTCTGTTTAGGTTTTAAGTTAACTTGAGAATTAGTTTAGGTTTTTCATGCTAACTTCACTTAATTTGGTCCTTGATTTTAGATCTATTTTTGATGTATTTCAGTGCTTACATATATAATTTGTGTTTTGTGCCCCTGAATTTCGCTAACTGTTTTCTTTAGTGTGCAGAAGTCCCCAGAATTATCTAGTTGGCCATTAGCTTTTAATTTATTTATTTTCATTTGGGATATGTAATAATTTAGTAGTTTAATGTAGAATTAAAGTAGAATCTAATTGCATGCATATCATGTTATAACTGTTTGCATTTCATGCCACCATTATAAATTTCGATTAATAAAGAGGTGTTTTTAACTACGACGGGCAAACCTCGGGTAAAGGTGCAGGAGCACAACCTCTCGAGGTTTCGCTCCGAGATTGATTGGTTTTCACGAATATCCCTGGAGGGCCGGGCTAGGTTCGAGAAAGTCAATTCAAGTAAACTCCTTTTTATTAATCAATTAATAAACCGGACTTTGCATTCATCATTTCATACATGCATTAGTTAATATTTAGGTCAAAATTTGAAGGAAAATGAAAAAAATGAAAAAAGATAGGAAAAGGAAAACATGAAAAAAAATGGAAAAATCAGAAAATTAAAAGATGTAATAAAAAGTGTTTTTTTCAAAGATGGTTTTAATTATATTCTCCTATTCAGTTTTCAGAAAAATTTAAAAAAAAATGGTAATTCAAGAGTTTTCAAAAGGTAAGCATTTTCAAAATGGATTAAATAGTAAACCCTTTAAATTAAAGGTTCGATTTTGGAAATCCTTTTGGTTTAATCTTAATTTGAAAAATCAAGTCTTTGATTTAAAGATTTGATTATTAGATTAAAATTAATTCAGAAGCAGATTATCGAATCTTTTCGAGCTAATCTTAAACCGAAAATTGAAACTTTAATTTAAGGGTGAGTTTTCTAATAAAAAGATTTTTGGAAGATTAATAAAATCAACTAGTTTATTTCTTGCAAAATTAAAAATGACAAAACACAGCATTTTTAAAATATCTTCCCGGTGTGGAAGATTCAACAAGGGAAAATTCTCGACCTTTAAACTTGTTTTGGAAAACGATTTTTCTTTTTCTTTTATAAATTCTTTCTATTAATAATCAAGATTTGGGTAAAAGCAACCATTTTTATTTAGACCCACTAGATTTTAGTTTAGATTAGAGGTACCGTCATTTGACGGGCATTTTGGGGTGCTAATCCTTCCCCAAATGTAATCGACTCCCGAACCTAGATTTAGGTTGGAAGACCGGACTTTAAGTTTAGTGGGTCCAATGTCGAGCTTTGGATTTAACTAGGCTTAGGAGGTCATTATGTGGCTAATCACACCTTAGAAAAAAGAATAGTGGCGACTCCTCTTTTTCCAAGTCGTTTCGGCAGGGTTCCCGGACCCGAACGTTTCGACAGCTTGGCGACTCCGCTGTGGAACCCTGCCGAAATGACTTTTGGAAAAGAGGAGTCGCCACTAATCTTTTTTACCTAGGTGTGATTAGCCACCTAATGACCTCCTAAGCCTAGTTAAATCCAAAGCTCGGCATTGGACCCACTAAACTTAAAGTCCAGTCTTCCAACCAAAATCTAGGTTCGGGAGTCGGTTACATTTGGGGAAGGATCAGCACCCCCAAATGCCCGTTAAATGACGGTACCTCTAGTCTAAACTAAGATCTAATGGGTCTAAATAAAAACGGTTACTTTTACCCTAATCTTGATCATTAATAGAAAGTGTTATAAAAGAAAAAGAAAAAGCATTTTTCAAAACAAGTTTAAATGTCGAGAGTTTTCCCTTGTTGAATCTTCTACATCGGGAAGAGGTTTTAAAAATGCTGTGTCAAAACTCTGTTTTGTCATTTTTTAATTTTTCAAGAAAAACTACCTGATTTTATTAATCTGCCAAAAATCTTTTAATTAGAAAACTAACCTTTAAATTAAAGTTTTAATTTTCGAATTAAGATTAGCTCAAAAAGATTCAGTTATCTACTTCTGAATTAATTTTAATCTAATAATCAAATTTGTAAACCAAAGACTTGATTTTTCAAATTAAGATTAATCCAAAAGGACTTACTAAACGATTTCCAAACAAATCCTAATCCAAAAATCGAACCTTTAATTTAAAGGGTTTACTATTTAATCAACTTTGAAAATGCTTACCTTTGAAAACTCTTGAAGTACCATTTTTAATTTTTTTGAAAACTGAATAAGAGAACATAATTAAAAACCCTTTTTAAAAAAAAACACTTTTTATTACATCTTTTAATTTTCTGATTTTTCCATTTTTTTCATTTTTCCTTTTCCTGTCTTTTTTCATTTTTCTTCAAATTTTAATCTAAATATTAACTAATGCATGTGTGAAATGATTAATGCAAAGTCCGGTTTTATTAGTTGATTAATAAAAAGGAGTTTACTTGAATTGACTTTCACGAACCTAGCCCGGCCCTCCAGGAATATTCGTGAAAAGTCAATCAATCTCGGAGCAAAATCTCGAGAAGTTGTGCTCCTGCACCTTTACCCGAGATTGCCCTTCATAGTTAAAAACACCTCTTTATTAATCGAAATTTATAATGGTGGCATGAAATGCAAACAGTTATAACATGATATGCATGCAATTACATTCTACTTTACTTCTACAATAGATTACTAAATTATTACAAACCACAAAGATTAATGAAATTAAATAAATTAAAA
>AWWV01013945.1:0-33355 GCA_001974805.1 Corchorus capsularis | reverse complement strand
CTAAAAGCAACTAATAAGTGTTGAGTGAAATTAGAAGCAAATATGAGTATGCTTAATGAACATGTGTTGCCTAATATTTATGTGACTAATGGACAAATGAGAATGTTCATGAAGAAAATGTCCCGCCTAATGAGGAATGGTCATTAATATAACTATTATGATTAATGGGAAAATGAAAAATAAACGAGATATATGAGCATACCAAATGAAAATTAGACTTACTACTAAATGGACTTCCTATATGATTAAAGCTACATGATTAAAGTGCAACTGAATTACTAAATGAAACTAAATCATGAAACATGCAGAAATGCCAAAGGTGCATATTAAAATTTTTGGTTTTTTTTCAAATGCATTTTTGATAACTAAAATTAGCTAATCTAAATTAAATGTGAACTTTAAATGACCAAAATGCCCCTAGGCGACCCTAATGCCAAATAAGAAATAAATCGATTTAAATTTATGCATGAAATTCCCTTTAAATGGGTGTCTACAGCGTGGATGCACATGATGCATGAAATTCCCTTTAAATTTAATTACCCATTAATTATACGAGGAACACCTTCGGCCGCCTCCCAATAAATGGTAAACGACCTCCGGAAATTTCCAAGCCTCCGGGAGAAGTCGAGCAAACTCAGACATGCATAAATGAGCCGCCCTCCTTCACGGGAGTCACTTTAATTTTAGTCTTATGATCATGGCAACAACAATATAATCATGAAATTTAAATATGGATGCACATGTAACTATTCCTAAATTCTAGCCTTAGTTTTAATTAAACTCAGGCTGGATTGAGATAGTTAGACTTCTAAGCCCAAATATTGTCCAAGTACAAGGCTCAAATATAATGGAAATCCAAACATGTCAATAAAACCCAATTACACATGGAGTGGGCTTCACATAAACAACAACACGTATGAAGGCCCAACAGAAAGACATCAAAGCAAAACCCAAATAAATAAACAAATTGACAAGGTCTAAGAAGAACTAAATCCAACACGAAAACTAGCTAAACCCACCTAAACTAATTAAAGACCCAACAACAAATTCAAGACCCAAGTACAATGCTAAGAGGCCCAAATATTATCCCAAATGCCTCTCCTTTCAACCCCTTAAGAAAGGTTTAAACTTGATTAACATATACTTGAGTCTTAAATTTAATTTAATCTCATCTTAACTTAATCTAGCTTTGTAAATCACTTATCTAACATCTTCCAAACATTTATTCTTCAAAAAGCTAATCAATTTATTTACTAATTGCCTAAAAGTCCAAACTTTTATTCAAAGGTGACATTTTTACTTAAGTTACTTAAAGCTTTAATCTTTTATTTACCAATTTGCTTGAAATCTCACTTTTTATTCCAAGGTTTCATCTTTATTCACAAATTATTTAAAAAAAAAACCCAATCTTTTCCTTAAAGGATAAATCTTTTGGCCAAATATCCCATTTTCATCACCTTATATTCATAAAGAACCTAACTTTTAACTAAAATTTTGATTTTTATTGTAAAACTATTTTGCAGAGGGTCAAATTGAATCAAGCCTATAACCAGAGGGATTTAAACGAATCAGACCACGCGTAAGAGGACTTATTTAAACACTCCAACAATATTTAAGCCTTAAGTGAATTAACTAGCAACCTTATGAACTCAATCGACTTAAAAAGGAACTAAATTGAAGGGAGTTAGAAAGTTTACCCTTTTAAAGGCTCAAGCCGTACTATCTTCCTCCTCTTCTTCCTTTCAGCGCCCTCAAACCCTAATCTCTCTACTTCTTTTACGCAGCGCCTCCTCCTAACTATCACCAATGGCGCCACTCTCTTCCACCGTCAACCGACCCCGAAAATGACCAAAGGGACCCCTTTCCTTCGAAATCGACACCTAGAACTTAAACCGAACCTCACACCTTAAAGAAACTACTTTGAAACTTGCACAAACCGAAAAGAATGGTAACCTATGGCCTCGAACTCATGAAGACAAGAAGGAGGGAGGAAAAAAAAGAATAAAAATGACCTTTTTTGAAGGAAGATTGGAAGAAAAATAAGCAAGCAGAGGACTTCAGGCACCCCTCACGGCTTAGGACGAGGTCCCAAAGCTAGGTGAGCCTTTTCAACCAAGCTTTTCCTCTGTTCCCCTTTTTTTAAAAAAAAAAAACCAGAAGAAGAAACGATGAACCCTAATTTTTGCACTCCAAAAACCCTAGTTGTCGTTTCCTCTATTTTTTTTAAAAACGTCCCCCCTCTTCTCTCTAAAACTATAGTATTTAAACGAGACATGCATGAGACCTCAGCCGTGGATTGATCTTGATCTAGCGGTTCTCCAATTTTGATTTTTCTGAGTATGTTTTTAATTTTGTTTGTTGTCTTCTGCAGGTGTCAACTTGAGGTAAAAAAATGTGCAAAGGACCACTGTAATTTTTGACGCGGTTTGCACTCTCTTGCCCTTATTATTTTTTGTCTATTTTCTCATTTAATTTCGCTTTACTCCCCTGGTTACTCATGTGTATGCCCTTTGGATGGTGAGGTGGCTAATGCAGCCAACTTTGAATTCTTATGGGACCAATTAGGGGCTGCCATGTTGGTAAGGTGAGTCTCTCTCCTCTCGGTAATTTCCCAATTCTTTCTTATTTGTTCTTTTTTCCTTTTTTTCAAGCCTCTGGCTATTCACATGCTCATCTTAATCCTCTGAGGTGGCTAATGGGACAAATTTGGAAATTGGTTTGGAGCCACTCTACACCTGCCACGTTAGCTAGAACCTCTTCTGTTGACTTTCTTTCTAATGGATCCCTGTTAAGGTATATCGAAATGAAATCCTTTATTGATGTGTTGAAATTTTGTGTAATTACCTTTGGAGTGAATTTTCTGTTGCTGATGTAAGTTTGGGATCTTGCTTGCTTATGATATCTACTAACTTCCCAAGTTTGAACCTTGACATGTTTTGCTGCAAATTTCTTGAACTAGACTTTGAATGCCTTGAATAACTCTTTACTGAACAGGAACTTGTTTGAAAAGGAATTATTCCATCTTTGTCTTCAATACTTCGTTGATCTGGATGCTCTGTTTCCTGTAATATGACCATCAATCTGTTTAACTTATAGCTGAGAATGGCTTTTACAGTTTATACTCTTGATGAATGAACCTTGCTTTGATCATTTTTGAGCCCGAATTGTTGCATTGTGATCAAATTGACCTACCCTGATTGCATTGCTTCATTCTGTTATTGTATGTTTTACAACTCCACTGCTTTGTTTGATGACTTGAACCAATCTTGTCTTCTATCTTGATGCTCTATTACTATTGCTGCTTCAATGAGTTTCTTTTACTTTCTTCATGGTGCTGTCATTGTCATCTAAGATCTTTTCCGTCCTACTGAATCATCTAAATTAAGCTTGTTGGATTGCTTTTGGCCCTTGTTCTGCTTTGCCTTAATCATGCTCAACTGTCATGGGGTGTGCTGTTATTCTGCCCTGTGTTGATATGGAATTCTCCCGGCACCATTGTCTTGCTCGCTGTCCTGTCATTACCCTAAGCCCTTCGCGCTTTGAAGCTTGTTTTGTTCATTGGCTTGACTCTTGCATTGGTTTTAACTAACCTGCATTTCCCTTGCATTTTCTGGTGCCATTTACTAACATGTTTGTTCCTGTTTCTTCATGGCTTCATCAACTTTTTGAGGGTGAGAATAAATCTCATCTTTTGCACTTGATGTAGCCGACAGCAAGTTCCTTTTCCCTAAGCACGAGTGCTTTGTTTGCTCTCCTCGCATGTATACTAACTGATGGTGTATGTGCCCTTTTGTATATGGGGAACATTTTGTACTTCCTTTCTCTCATTCAGGTTTCTAATTACCAGGACCAAGATTCATTTCAAATCTTTCTCAACCTTGTGAAGAGAAAAAATGCCAAATGCAATGCTATGTGAATGAAGATTGACTTTCTTTTTTTTTGTATTTTTTTTGAATCGTAAGTGCTAATGCCAAATGTAAAATGAAATGTAAATGATTCTTTTTGTATTTTCAAACTTTAAGTGTGAGTGATGTATGATGATGTGCATGAAATTAAGAAATATGTAATGCAGATTGTTATACTATATGAGGTTATTTCAAATTCTAATATGTCTTCTAATTATGGTATTTGATTTAAAGGGATTAATTAGACATTCCAAGTAAGAAAAAGTGCTCTACTAATCAAAATGCAAATCCCATTTATGCAATATCTAACTAAATACTAAATTGAGGGTTAATTAATCAGTGATGTAAATTGAGCTTGAGCTATATGATTTAAAATGCAACGATACTAAATTACTAAGTGAAATTAAGCCGTGAAATATACAAAAATGCAAAAAGTGCACATTAAGTTTTTTTGGATTTTCAAGATGATTAAAATGAATTAGTTAATCTAAATTAAAAGTGTACTAAAAATGACAAAAATGCCCCTGAATGCAAAAATGACCAAAATGCCCTCAAATGACCAAAATGTCCTTGGGCGACCCTAATGCCAAATAAGAAATAAATTAATTTAAATTAAAGGATATAGGACAAAAATGGGTGTCTACAGCTGCCCCTCTTTGCGTGCTTTCTAACTATCGGGAAGTGTGCATAGAAGTAGTTTGCATACTTTTTGAGAGTTAGGAAGTGCGCAAAGACGTAGACAATCCTTGCATTGAAGGCTACGAAAACCTTATTTGCTAAAATCTTGAGGAAGGACCGCACTGAATCAATCGGATCAATCTGAAGAAAAACAAATCTATTCACCAAACCCTAAAAGTGTCTAACCCTAAACCCTAAACCCTAAACCCTAACCCTAACCCTAACCCTAAATCTAAATTGTCTAAAAGTGTGCTGCATCGAGCTCATCGAATCCAATCTTGAAGATGCCACACTGAGTCATCTGAAGCCAATTTTGAAGATGCTACACCGAGTCGTCTGAATTCCTAAAAATTTTCTTTGAAAAGTACGCTTCGATGCAAGTTAGAATGGTGATGCACTGCCGAATATTAATGCAATGTTGTATGCTGATGATAAGTGTAATGCAAAATTTATATGGTTTGGTTTGAATATATTTCCTTTGCCAAATTAACCCGTAGTCATGTATATCTTCCTTGTGTTCCTCTTGACTTCTTGGCCTCAGCCTTCCTCTTCCAACTCCTCACCTGCTATCTTAACTCAATATTTTCTAATCTCGTGTCCCTTACACCCTTAGCGATACTTTACCCTAATTCCTTTTGAGTTCTTTTGCCTCGAATGATGATATATGTTCCTTTGTATCTTTTACTAATACCCCCTTTTGAACAATTGAAAGCGACCAATCCCATGTTTGTTTTACTAAAATTTGTAAAGGAAAACCAATGTTTACTTATAATAATGTGATGCAAAGGAAAGCATGTATTACTAAAACTTTGCAATTAAACGATAAAGAAATATGTACAAATAGAAAAACATTAACTTAGAGAAAACAAATATTACTAAAACTCTGAAATTTCATTGATAAAGAAATATGCACAAATAGAAAAGAGACGGAACTTATATAACAAGGAATTTAATACATACATATATATATATATATATACTAATAAAAACATGCTGAAGAGATAGAACCTCATGTCGATGAATACTCCGACGACGGTTTTGTGACGTTTGCCGAAGGTTCTTCGAAATCGGTCATGATGTAGCCTTACCCAACTCATTCTGGACCAGACCCTTCCCTTTTAACCTTAAGAGATTTTCTTGAAGTGCCTTGCCCATAGACTATGTCCCTTCATCTTCTTGCTTGAGCCGCCTGTCGAAACGTCCGAGTCCAGGGTGTCCGAACCCTGCCGCTGAACGACTTGGAATGGGAAACCTGCTGAAACTATATGGAGTCGCCACTAATCAAATGACTAGGTGTGATTAGTCACCTACTGATTAACCTAACCAGTCTAATGGGGTCCAAAGCTTGGCATGGGACCCACTAAACCTAAGGTCCGGTCTTGTTACCTAAGTCTAGGTCCGGGAGTCGGTTACGCCCGGGCAAGGACTACCACCCCGAAGCGCCCGTCAAATGATGGTACCTCTAAGTATAACTAGATCTACTGGGTCAAAAGAAAAATTGGTTGCTTTTAATCTTTAATCATATACTTTAGACTTTTCTTTATTGTAAGTGTATTAACACCTTTTATTATCCTTAAAACCTCTCATTACATCTGGAAACGACAAGATTCAACTTGAATATAAGGACAAATCTAGCGCCTTCCGTTCGGGAATGGCAAAACAGGAAATAAACACCGAAGACTGCACCTTACGACCGGGAAGGGCAAAACTGGAAATAAAGACCGAAGACTGCACCTTCCGACCTGGGAAGGGCGAATCTGGAAATTGACACTGAAGACGGCACCTTCCGAGCGGGAAGGGCAAAACTGGAAATAAACACCGAAGACTGCACCTTCCGACCGGGAAGGGCAAAACTGGAAATAAAGATCGAAGACATCACCTTCCGACCGGGAAGGGCAAAACTGGAAATAAAGACCGAAGACTGCACCTTCCGACCGGGAAGGGCAAATCAGGAAATAGACACTGAAGAGGGCACCTTCCGACCGGGAAGGGCAAAACTGGAAATAAACACCAAAGACTGCACCTTCCTACCGGGAAGGGCAAAACTGGAAATAAAGATCGAAGACTGCACCTTTCGACCGGGAAGGGCAAATCTGGAAATAGACACTGAAGACGGCACCTTCCGACCGGGAAGGGCAAATCTGTAATACACACCGAAGACTGCACCTTCCGACCGGGAAGGGCAAAACTGGAAATAAAGACCGAAGACTACACCTTCTGACCAGGAAGGGCAAATCTGGAAATAGACACTGAAGACGACACCTTCCGACCGGGAAGGGCAAAACTTTATTAGACATCTAAAATCCCTTTGAATTTTCTGAATTTCAATTTTTGACCTAAGTTTTGATTAATGCGATGTATGGAATGGTGCATTCAAAGTATTGATTTTATTTATTTGATCAATAAAAATGGGTTTACTCGAGTAGACCCCCCACGAACCTAGCCCGGCCCCCCGGTGATATTCGTGAAAGGCTATCGATCTCGGGGCTACTCACGTTGCCTTTCTCCTTTGTAACCTGCTGATGTGGCAAGTGGGACCCTTCTTTGTTCTTTGAAGATCAAATAAAGTTTTGACATGTCAGCAGCGGTAACTCCTATTCTCCCTCTCTCTTATGACTCTGTTGCTCCTTGTGAATTTATGGTGATATGCTTGCAATTTGACAACACGTATGTATACAACTTTGCTCTTTCTTTGAGTTTGCTTATTTGGTATGCATACATGTGCTTGGTCATTGCTTGAATTCCCCTTGCCAATTTGTCAAAACAAATGGCTGCTTGCTTGCTGTTTGAGTTATTTTTCGCAGCCAACTTTGAAAAATCATATCTTTTCCATCTTAACTCCAAATGACGTGTTTTTGCAGGCTATGGAAAGCTTGGAGAGTGCTCTTCAACTTTCATGCAACTTTGTCAATTGGAGTCATCTTGGAGATCAATTTTGAGTTTTATTTAAGCCTCGATTCCTGTCCAGAATTTTTGCAGTTTTAGGGCCTGGATTGCGGGGCCCACATCTCCGTCGTCCCAGCTCCGAATCATGTCGTTCTTGTGCTCAAATTGAAGCCCCAAGAGTCCTCTACGACTTTCGTTTACAAAGTTTTCCTGTTTAAGCCCTCTAAGGTAATCGAATTTGCGTTTTTCCGGGACTGTGCTATTGACAACTTGCTTGGGCTGTTTGCTTTGTCTCTAACTTGCCTTTTTGCTTTGTTTTGTTTTAGGAAAACTTGTGTAATCCACTTTGGATGGTGCAACAACAATATTTGGAGAAGAAAAAGAGCACCAATTTGCAATCAAATGTCCAATTCGTAAATCAAATGCCTTGTATTTATTTCTAATGTACCAAAAGCATAAGCAAAATGTTGAAATGTAAATAATATGTATGAAACTAAGTATGTAATGCAAAGTGTTATGCTACATTTCTTCAAATTCAAATTCTAATATGCCCTTTAACTATGATACTAATCTAAATGGACTAAACTAAATGGACTAAAGTTAATATGCAAAGTAAGAACATGCTTTACTAACTAAAATGCAATCTCATCTCTTTTTGTGTTTTTTCTTCCAACCAATGCCATTACCAAAATTATGCGAGTCCTACTTATGGAATACCTTACTAATTGCTAAATTGATAATTAATTATTCAAAGCACTAAATCGAACTTAAGCCACATGATTAAAATGCAACAATGCTAATTAAATTACTAAATGAAGTTAAAACACGAAATAAGTAAAAATGCCAAAGGTGCATATTAAGATTTTTTTTGTTTTTTCAAATGCAATCTAGATTACTAAGAAATGAATTAACTAACCTAAATTAAAAGTGTACTAAAATTACCAAAATGCCCCTGAATGTGCTCCTAATAACTAATTAAGAAACAAACTGATTTAATTTGAAGGATATAGGACAAAAACGGGTGTCTACACCGCCCTTTGCGGGTTTTCAACTCAAGTTCCTCCTTTTCCATCCTTCACCTTGAGCCGCCCTTTTCGGGTTTTCAACTCAGGTGACCCCCAATGGATCCAAGCCGCCCTTTGCGGGTTTTCAACTTGGACCCCTCCTTATATTTCGTTTCTCTTTTTGCGACCTCTTTCTTTTTTAGGCCTAGTTTTTTTTATTTTTTGTTTTTGTTTGTTTGTTTTTTTTTTTAAGCATAATACTTCTTGACTGCATCAGAGTTGATAGGCCTAGGAAACTCTTCTCCATCCATCTCTTGTAAAATCAATGCCCCACCAGAAAATGCTTTCTTTACCACGAATGGGCCTTCCAAGTTAGGTGCCCACTTGCCCCTCGGGTCACCCTGTTCTGGTATGATCTTTTTTAGCACCAAATCTCCTTCCTTAAACTCCCTTGTGCATACTTTCTTGTTAAATGCCCGCTCCAACCTCTTTTGGTATATCTGGCCATGAAATAAAGCCGTCAGCCTTTTCTCATCGACCAAATTGAGCTGATCATATCTCTCTTGAACCCATTCAGACTCTTCTAATTTAGTCTCTCGATATACCCGTATGGACGGTATTTCTACTTGAATTGGTACCACTGCCTCCATTCCATATACCAAAGAGTACGGGGTTGCCCCAGTTGAGGTCCTAACACAAGTCCGATAAGCATGAAGAGCAAAAGGAAGCTTTTCGTGCCAATCCTTATATGTTTCAGTCATTTTCGCCACAATCTTCATAATATTCTTATTGGACGCCTCCACTGCACCATTCATCTTAGGCCTGTAAATGGTTGAGTTACTATGCACAATCTTGAACTGTTTGCAAGTTTCTTCTACTAATCCTTGGCTCAAATTGGATGCATTATCAGTAATAATCCTTTCCGGCAACCCATATCAGTAGATAATCTCTTTCTTAATGAACTTGGTGACCACTGCTTGAGTAAGCTTCAACCCATTTTGTAAAGTAATCGATCGCCACCAATATGAATTTGTGCCCATTTGAAGCCTTGGGGTTAATAACTCCGATCACATCTATTCCACACATTGAGAACGACCATGGAGCTGACATTACATGTAATGGATTTGGAGGCACATGAATTTGATCTGCGTAGATTTGACACTCACGGCATATTCTGACATACTTGATACAATCGGTTTCCAATGTCAACCAATAATAACCTGCTCTCATAATCTGCCTCGCCATCTTGTGCCCCCTGGCGTGACTCCCACATGAACCTCTATGCACTTCTTCTATAATCCTCTTGGCTTCTGCTGAACCAACGCATCTAAGCAACGTTTGGTCACGACTTTTCTTGTATAAAGTGTCACCTTCTAGGAGATAACCCATTGCCATTCTTCGAATCACCCTCTTGTCATTTTCTGTAGCATGTCCTGGATATCTTTGGTACCTGATGTATTGGAGGATATCAAAATACCATGGATTACCATCTATCTCATCTTCCACACTCATCACGTGTGCTGGGGAATCTTTCATCTGAATCTAGATCGGCTGGATCTCTGTATTAGTGCCCCCTTTAAACATTGAAGCAAGGATTGCTAATGCGTCTGCTAACTGATTATTCTCTAGGCACATGATGAAATGTAATCTTCTCAAAGGACTTGACTAATTCCACCATATGGTCTCGGTATTTGACTAATTTTGGCTCCCTCGTCTGCCATTCTCCTTTCATTTGGTAAATTACCAAGGCTGACTCACCATAAACCTCCAACTTCTTTACTTCTTTGTCCAAAGCCATCTGGATTCCCAAAATGCAAGCTTCGTATTCTGATACATTGTTCGTGGCCGGAAATCCCAGTCGAGCCGTAGCTGAGAGGTAATCACCCTCAAGGGATATCAATACTGCACCTATCCCCTGCCCTGATAGGTTTGATGCCCCATCGAAGTACAACTTCCATGTTTCTTCTTCCTCTCTTACTTCCTCTACCTGGCATATTGCCATTAAATCTTCATCTGGAAACTCAAAATGCACTGGTTCATAGTCCTTACTAGCTCTGTCGGCCAAGAATTCGGCTATAGCACTTCCTTTAATGGCTTTCTGAGACACATACACTATATCATATTCTGATAATAACACCTGCCATCTGGCGATTCTTCCTGACATGCCGGGCTTTTCAAACACATACTTAATCGTATCCAATTTGGAGACCAACCAAGTAGTGTGATAGAGCATATACTGTCTTAATCTATGAGCTGCCAGGCGAGTGCACAACACATCTTCTCCAAATCTGAGTACTTGACTTCATAATCAGTGAATTTCTTACTTAGGTAGTAAGTTGCCCGCTCCTTCTTTCCAGTTTCATCCTGCTGTGCCAATACACAACCCATTGAGTTCTCAAGAACCGTCAAATACAAGATCACAGG
The DNA here is from genome assembly GCA_001974805.1 of Corchorus capsularis. Classification (NCBI taxonomy): domain Eukaryota; kingdom Viridiplantae; phylum Streptophyta; class Magnoliopsida; order Malvales; family Malvaceae; genus Corchorus; species Corchorus capsularis. The sequence goes on along the minus strand of AWWV01013945.1, from coordinate 22,458 downwards.
CCTTCCTCTTACAGGTGGTACTAACACTGATGGGTTGGATAAATACTCCTTAACTTTGTCGAAAGCAGCTTGACAGTCCTTATCCCACTCTCCTGGATTTTTCTTTTTGAGCAGCTTAAAGATTGGATCACATTTTGCTGTCAGTTGAGAAATGAATCGAGCTATGTAATTCAGTCTACCCAAAAATCCTCTAACTTCCTTTCGATTCTTTGGTGGAGGAAAATTCTGAATGGCTTTCACTTTGTCCGGGTCTACCTCAATCCCTCTCTCACTGACTACAAATCCAAGTAACTTCCTTGACGTGGCTCCAAAAGTACATTTTGCCGGGTTGAGCTTAAGTTGGAATTCCCGAAGTCTTTCGAAGATCTTCCTTAAATTCACCAAATGTTCTTCCACCGATCGAGCTTTAGCAATCATATTATCAACATATACTTCAATCTCCTTATGCATCATATCATGGAAAAGGTTCACCATTGCCATTTGATACGTTGCCCCGACATTCTTCAATCCAAACGGCATAACTTTGTAACAGAATACTCCCCAAGCCGTGACAAATGCAGTTTTTTCTCTGTCCTTTGGCGCCATCTTAATCTGATTGTATCCAGAAAACCCGTCCATGAATGAAAACAAAGAATATCTAGCAGTGTTGTCTACTAAAACATCAATATGAGGCAAAGGAAAATTGTCCTTCGGGCTAGCTCAATTCATGTCCCGATAGTCCACACACATCCTTACTTTTCCATCCTTCTTCGGTACCGGGACTATATTTGCCTACCATTGTGGGTATTTGGCTTCTTCCAAGAATCCTGCATCCAGCTGCTTCTTAACTTCTTCCTTAATCTTTAATAACATATCTGGCTTCATCCTTCTCAATTTCTGTTGGACCGGCTTACATTCTGATCTTATGGGCAATTGATGCACCGCAACTTCTGGATCTAAACCTGGCATATCTTGGTACGACCATGCAAACACATCCACATACTCCTTCAACAGATCTATTAGCTCTTGTTTTTCTTTTTCTGACAAAGTAGTACCAATTTTAACCTCCTTTGGTTCTTCTTCTGTCCCCAAATTAATCAATTCAGTGGGTTCCTTATGTGTCAATATCTGCTTTTCCTCCTGCTCTACCAATCTCAAAAGGTCTGGGGGTAAGGCCTGGTCCTCAGTGTCTTCATCATCAGGTTCGTCGACGAAAACCGGTTTTTCGAAATCGAACCTCGGCTTGTCACGAGCGTCTTTGCATTCATCGTCAGTCGGCCTGAGAAACAAAGCAACAAAAATATATACCAAAGAAAGAATATATAACTAGTAATGAATGAATGGAAATGAAAAATGTATGGATAAAACTCCTGAAGTGCATTTCATTACTTAAAGGAAAAAGTGAACATAATATAGTTTGATATTTTGTGTGGAAAATTAAAACATGGTATTGTCATAGACATTCTTGAGGTGGTATTAGTACTTAAGATAAAAGATTAATTACATTTCTGAATCATCAACAAAGATAGCTCTTTCATATTCAACCCAGTTGTTCAGAACTTCTCTTGGGCTAGTTAACGGATCCAAGGGCAATCTTGATCTTCCAGAGTATCATCAGTAACAGCATTGATGTCCAGATTCTGCAGCTTTTCCTCAATCCCTGACTCTCCCTCTGATGCAGTAGTGTTGACCCAACCAGCTGACTTGAAGGTCTCATACAAAGGCGGGAACTTCATCATCTTCTCTTCCACTCTATGCCCCATCCTGGTCAACCTTCTTAGTTTCACCCTCTCTTCAGCTTCTGCCCAGTCCTTAGCTGTCGGCTTAAATCCCAACCCAAAGGGGCCCTCATGGATGGGTACTTCAACAGACTGTGTAATCCCTTGTAGGTCCGTTCCCAAACCTTTTCCTTCTTCGAATCCCCTTTTCATCATAAACCTAATGCTCATAACAGAAAAGTCCATCATGCTTTTGGGGATGACTTCTGCAACTTCAAAGGCGCTGAACGAGCATTCATATGACCCTTCTGGTGGTTCAACATAAGAGAATCCTGATGCACTGGCCACGACAAAGTCTTCTTCCCCTTTAACTTCCACAAACTTCTCTGGAGTAAGAAATTTCACCACCTGGTGTAAGGTTGATGGAACAACCCCTGCCTGATGTATCCATGGCCTTCCCAATAAGCATGAATAGGATGGATGCTGTATATCCAGTACTTGAAACACTAGGGCGAATGGCATTCCCCCCCATTTCAATGGTTATCTCCACTTCTCCTATAACACTCCTCCTAGTGCCATCAAAGGCTTTCACAATCAGATGATTGGTTTGAATGCAGGCCTCATCCACTGGCAACCTCTTCAACATTTTGAGGGGTAAGATATTCAAAGCTGAACCATTGTCAATCAGAACATTGCCCATGCTCACATTTTGGCACTTAACTGTGATATGTAATGCCTTTATGTTGTTCCTCATTCCTTTAGGGATATCCTTCTTTGCAAATGCAACAAATCCATGTGCAGATGTGTTACCTGCCATGTGATCCAAGTCAGCGACACTGATGTTCTGGGATACATATGACTAATTCAACACCTTTAACAACGCCCTTCGGTGTGCTTCAGAGTTCAACAATAAGCTGAGAATAGAAATTCTAGCAGGCAGTCTGTTCAACTGTTCGATTAAACGGTACTCACTCTGCTTGATGATTTTCAAGAACTCACATTCTTCATGTTCTAATACTAACTTCTCAACACTCTCCTCTTCCCTCGATCTGGCCACTTCCTCCGAATCCCTTATACCGGTCTCTGGAACCACAGCCTCATCTTTCCTCTTCTGAGTAGATTCTAACATCTCTGGTGAGTATACTCTCCCACTTCTAGTCATCCTTCCAACACCTGACACATTAGCCGAACTGCCTTCCCCGGATGATGTAGTCACATTGATATCATACTTCCATGGCACTTGGCAACTATCTGTGTAAAGAAATGGTTGTGGGGTTTCACAACTACAGATGCTACTGGCTTTTGCATATGGGTTGGTAAAACTGTTGGTGGCCTTGGTACAAAAGGTTGAGGCTTGACCTTAGGCGGAGCTGGTATGAAGGGTTGTACATGCTCTTCAATAATAACATCAACCTTTTTTTCCTTGCTTTCCACATAGAATTCTATTCTTCCCTCATCCATCAAGCTCTGAACTTTCTTGTTGAAGTCACCACAATCCTGAATTCCCTGCCCCAAACCATGATATGGGCATACCTCATTCATTTCTTCTCCTCCAAATTATCCAAGGACTATCATATTTGCCTTCACTAAAGCTCTGTAGACTGTTGCTATCGGAGTAACTACTTCTTGAACCCGACTTTTGACAGTTTCACACTTCTCAATTATGCCTACTGATTCCCGCCATGGTTAGGTAGGGGATTAGTCGGCGCCAAGTTTGCAAAGCTCAACTTCCCTGATTTTACCAACTCTTGCACAGCAAGTTTCAACCTCCAACAATTTTCAGTAGAGTGCCCCTCAATTCCCGAATGGTAGTCATAATGGGCGTTGCGATCATACCAAGCTCCTGGATCTGGCATGGGCTGTGAAAATGGCAGTCTTTGCAATAAATTCTGTTGTAACAACTGTGGGAGAAACTCCGTATAAGTATATGGGATTGGATCAATCGGAGTTCTTGTATTTGCTGGACTCTTCTGTTGAATCGCTAGAGGTGCACTGGGGCGCTGATTCTGCAGTCTTGGTTTGCTCGACTTCTCCCGGAGGCTTGGAAATTTCCGGAGGTCGTTTACCATTTATTGGGAGGCGGCCGAAGGTGTTCCTCGTATAATTAATGGGTAATTAAATTCAAAGGGAATTTCATGCATCATGTGCATCCACGCATTTAAGAGTCTAGTGTATCAATAAAATAAGAATTATTAAGGAAAAATCTAAAAAATGAAAAGAAAGAAAACGGGGTCAGTCAGAAAATTAAAAAGGGTTATCAGAGTGATTAAGTTCCAAAAAGTAAAAAGGGCAATCAGTAAAGAGTAAAGTGATAATCAGTAAAGAGTAATAGAAATCAGTAAGAAGTAATAGTAAACAGTAAAAAAGTAGAAAGGTAATCAGTAAAAAGTAAAAAGGTATCTTAAAGGGTAAAATGGTAATTAGCAAAGAGTAAAGTGATAATCAGTAAAGAGTAATAGAAATCAGTAAGAAGTAATAGTAAACAGTAAAAAAAAGTAAAAAGGTAATCAATAAAAATTTAAAAGGTATCTGTAAAGGGTAAAATGGTAATTAGTAAAGAGTAAAGTGATAATCAGTAAAGAGTAATAGTAATCAGTAAGAAGTAATAGTAAACAGTAAAAGTAAAAAGGGTAATCAGTAATCCAGATTCAAAAAATAATGGTAATCACTAAGAGTAAAATAGTAATCAATAAAAAAAGTAAAAAAAAATAATCATTAAAGAGTAAAATGATAGTTAGTAATTAAATTCGAAGAGTAAAATGGTAGTCAGTAAAATGAAAAAGAAGAAGAGTAAAAAGTGGTAATCAGTAAAAAAGAGTAAGAAAAGAGTAATCAGTAAAAAGAGTAAGAAATGAGTAAAAAATGGTGATCAGTAAAAAAGGGTAAAAGAGAGTAATTAGTGATAAAGAGTAAGAAATGGTGATCAGTAAAAAAGAGTAAAATGTGGTATTCAGTAAGAAAAGGGGTAATCAGTAAAAAAGAGTAAAAATATGGTAATCAGTACAAAGAGTAAAAAATGGTAATTAGTAATCAAGAAATAAAAGGGTAATCGATAGTAAAATAATAAGTTAATCAAAGGTCAATAAAACTCTTTTAATATGGCATGAAAAACTTAAGAATAGAGACAACCAATAATAGAAACCCACAATTAAGTCTAGACTAGTCAGTGACATCTTTTGACGGGTGTCGTGCGGGTGCTAATCCTTCCCCACACGTACCCGACTCCCGAACCCTTAGGACTCTGGTTAATAGACTGTTTATTAGGTTTAGTGTTACCTTCACCAAGCTAAGGTTAACATTAGGCTTAATAATTTGGTAGGTGGCTAATCACACCTAGGTTAAAAAGATCAGTGGCGACTCCCGTAGTTAGTTTTTTCAAATTTAAGTCGTTCAGCGGTAGGCTTCGGACCCCCCGGACCCGCACGTTGCGACAACTGTCCTTAAATGAAAAACTAGCATAAGTTTTTCATTCTAAGTCTGAATGTGCTGAAATTTTTCCAAGGGACTTAAAATATCCATATAAGACTATGGAAAAATTCTAAGTAAAACCGAGCTCCGCTTGATGGTGAACTAGGTTTCTCTCCTGAGTTGTCCTTAAAAGAAAAACTAGCATAAGTTTTTCATTCTAAGTCCAACGAAGCTGATTTTCCACCAGTAGACTTAGATTATCCCCATGAAGCTATGGAAAAAATTCTAAGTAAAACCGAACTCTCTAGCATAGAGAAGTTGGTTTGACACCCCAAACTGTCCTTAACTGAAAAACTAGCATAAGTTTTTCATACTAAGTCTGTTTGAGATGAAATTTCACCTAGATGACCTATGTGTATCAAGGAACATCATGGTAAAACCCCTTCTTGGAGCCGCACCCCCTATCTAATCAATTGGTTTAACCTCGCCTTTTTGTTCTTAAATGAACAAGATGCAAGTTTGTCTCCCAGGGGAGTACTACTAGCTGGGACGGCTTAACTACTATACTAGGGTGGTCATGTATGAGGGTGGTGAGTGATAATATCTCACACCTCCCTTAATTCAGTAAGTGTTTCTCTTACTGTTACTCTCTTACTCACTGCCTCCTCAGTGCAAGGGATAAGGAGACTGCATCCTATGACGAGGATAGCCATAGGGCGGCCTTCCCTGGGTATGGGAAAGACTTAGATTATTTTATTTCATGATATATCTCCCACTTGCATGGTCAGGTAGCATACAACTCCCTTCCTTACTCTCTGCCTGAGGTATCAGGCTGCTGTATCTAAGGAAGCTGCACCCTTGAGGCTTATCATACCACATCCCTATAGGTAGGGGCGGCACATAGGGAGTAATTAATGATAATTATTCCAAAAATAATTATTATTAATTAATTTAATTATTAATTTTGGCCTTTATTCATTAATTACAAGATTTTCTCCTAATTTTGACAGAATCAGGGTGGTGCAGAAACTAAGTTTCATCAGGATTTCTGATCAAATCCTGACCACTCATCTTGATCTATTATATGCAAAGACCAATTTATCCTCAATTGTAAATTGAGGAATAAACAATGCCCCCCCAAGCTTAAGTCTTTGATTTAAAAGAATTGAGCTTGTATATAAGGAAATTGGTCTTGGGCTAAAATCTTTTCCTCTTATTTTCCTCCAAACCGTCGACTTGCTCCCTTGGAACCCTACTTGGCCGAAATTTGCAGCCTCTTTTCAAGCTCCAATGGCCTCCAAGGATCAAAGCAAAAATCAAGCACCAAGGCCTCCATCCATGCCAAACAATTCAAGTCGCAACTCCTTGTTCATGGAGGCTTCTCAATCATTGGCAAGGGCTAAGAAGTTTGGATCAAACTCTCTTGATGGAAGCTCCAATTCGGCAAAAGTAATGCCAAGAATTGATCCCATGGTGATTGATCCTAAATCGGCACACAACCAAGGTAATTACTTCATGAAATTTCAATTTTTGAACTTAAATTCATTAATTTTCCTTTTCATGCCGTAAACCCTAGCTTTGGTGCATGTTTGTGTCGACTTTATGGATGAATTATGAGTAATATGGCTTCTGGAAAATAAGTAATTAACTTGATTTAGCAATCAAATTAATTAGGTTAAGAAATTGGCAAAAAAACCCTAGCTAAAACCATACTAGTTTCGGCCTTAGGCTTAATTTTTGCCATAGATAGCTTAACATGTTGCTGCATAATTTCATGAAGAAACAAGCTTGAAACATGCTAATTATGTCGACATATAGGCTGTGGGAGTCGACATTAGGGTTTCCAAACCCTAATTGGTAAAATCGGCCTTAATTGGCCAAATTTTTTTTTTTGGCGAAAGGCCTTAATTGGCCAATTTACCAAGTGGAATTCGGCCAAGGATTGAAATTTGGCCAAAATTGATTAGGATTAGGGGTTTCCTCATGAAATTAGATTAGAATTAGATGAATAATAAACCTAATTGTTCAAGGAAACAAACCTTAGCATGCCACGGCCTTGTTTGCAAAATTTAGCAAAACTTTAGGTGGTATGTGATTTAACCCCTATGGTTTTGTAATTTTTTGCAATTTTCGGCCTAATTGATTAATTTGGCCAAAAATCAGTGGGTTAAACCCATAAAATTAGGTTATATCATATGAACATAAACCTAGTTTGATGAACCAAGCAATCCCTAATGAGCCGAGCCCTATTTTTCAAAAAATTGTGACTTAGGCGGCAAATTAGCTAGCTGTGAATTAGGGTTTTTGTGATTTAGGCAAAATTGATTAATTAAGCCAAACATCAGGGGGTTTAGTAAGTTAATTAGGTCATGAAGATAACCTAATTTTGAGAATTTCAAAACCCTAGCTCACTGCGGCCCCAAATTGCAAAAATTGAAATTTGTGCGGTTTGCAAGTGTACCCCTAGGGTTGGAATTTTCCTAATTTTGTTATTTTTGTTTTAATTTGATGAACTTAGCCAAAAATGAACATTAGGTTTAGGCTTAATCAAACCAAATTTCATAAGTATGAAACTTAAATTTTAATTAAAACCTAAACCCTAGCATGCCAGGTCCTTAATTGCAAATATTGCAATTTGGACGGCATGCAATTAGGGTTTTCGGCCTTTAGGCCAAAAACTAGTTTAATTTTCTAAAAATTATTAACATAATTAATATTTGGCATTAATAATTAGTATTTTTGCCAAAAAATAAAAATTATGACATAATTTTAGGTGGTAAAAATTAAATTTTCACCAACTTATTAACAAAATTTGTATTAACAACTTTGTTAATTTTCCTTTGTAGGAAATCCTGTTGCAGAAATCCCCTCCAACTTTGAACTTGAGCTGGCCATTGGAGATATTGACATCATCCTTTGTAATGCCAAACAAGCTGCTATGAAAAAGGATGCTGACACTATACAGAGGGCTCTTGATATTTTGTGTGCCTCCCCTAGAGTTGAACCTCGCATTGTTCAATTCTGGCGTGATTTTCCTATCCTCTTCAAGGTGTTTGCTGCTAAATACAATCTCACTTCCACAGCCTTGGCTCAGCTTCACCTAGCTAGGGCTGACTACCTCACATGCCTTGGAGGGCTTGAACTTGAAATAGTGAAATTTCATGAGATCACTGTCCCTTCTAAGGATGAGAGAGAGCTCATGGCCCTGTTAGAAGAGCTTAAGTCTCAGGTTGTGGCTGTTGAGAATGCACTTGTCTCCTTGAAAGCCAATAGGGAACAAGCGGTCATAGAGAAGAGCAAACAACTTGTTTGCTACCATCTTGGATGATTTCCATAAAACCGATGAGGAATTGGGTACGAAGTACTGTCAACTGAATCATTTGACTAGCATCTTTCAAACTTGGAAGGCCAAGCTTCCCAATTACTTCAGTGTTTATAATGGAGATGACCGCTTCTAAAACATAGAGGATGAGATAGCTGAGGTGTCTGATGAGGAGGAGTAGTTCCTTAGTCCTAGGTCTAGGACTCTATCTTTTGTTTACTTTCCTCAAGTATCTTTATGACTTTAAGATTTTGTTTCGTTTCAATTTCCAAACAATTTGTATTTTGTTTTGAATTGGTGGCAATGAATTTTAGACAACTTTTAATTTAATGGCTTCATTTATTTTCTAGCCATTTAACTTAAACAAAATCCTTGTCAAATTCAATCTCATGGCCTTGTGACAATACCACCAAGATTAGAAACACTTAGGACTTTACTTTGAAGCTAAAATTGCCAAAATACTTAGAAAATTTTTGGCAATATAGCCTCAAAACCCCTAGGAAATTCGGCCCTCTTGTTTAAACAAGGCCAAATCTTGCAAAGAAGTAAACTCCACAACACTTAGACGAATTTCAGTGATGAAATTTCTCCTTTTAAGCTAGTAATTTCGCCATCTATAGTACTTAGTGGCAAAAATTTTCAAAATTCTTATTACTTCACAAGTAATAAAAAAAATTTAATTTTATTTTAAAGCCACAAAAACGCAATTGGGGTGGCTGAGTCCATGAAGCGTATGAGTTTGTATTACACTTCAGTGAAGCAAGTGGCAGTGAACTGAGTCATAGCCACTTCATCTGGTTCCTCCTCCAACTCGAATTCAGGAGTTGGATCAGACTTTGCCTCCCATGCAGTTGGGTAATACTTCTTTAGGTAACGCCCATTGATGAATTTCTTATGGGAATCCCCATCTTCATCCTCCAACCAATAAGCACCGTTTTGAAGTACTTTCTTGATACGGAATGACCCTTCCCACTTGGGAGACCACTTTCCTCGTTTCGTTGATCCGAGAGGCAAGAAAGCTTTCCACACTAGTTCACCTTCCATGAAACTTAGGTGGCGAACCTTTTTGTTGTAACTTCTTTCTGCCTTCTTCTTTCGTGCTTGCAGATGATTTAGAGCTTCCAACCTTTCAACATCTAAGTCTTCGAGCTCGATCATCATGGCATCGTTGTAATCGTACCACTGCAAGTTATTTTGGAATGCAACTCTGGCTGATTTAGCCGAGAGTTCCATAGGAACCATCGCATCATGGTCATATGTTAGACTAAAAGGACTCACCCCAGTACTTGAACGTCGTGACATGCGGTATGCCCAAAGGGCTTTTGGCAATACACAGTCCCATTTACCAGGTTTGTCATTTATCATCTTTTCTATGATGCCTATCATTACTTTGTTAGAAGCTTCGACCTGTCCATTAGCCTGCGCGTAGTATGGCGTTGACTTAGTGTACTTTAGGCCAAATTTTCTTTCCAAACTCCTCGTGATCTCACCATCAAAGTTGGTACCTTGATTAGTGGTTAGAGTCTCAGGAATTCCAAAGAGATAGATGATATGTTCCTTGATGAATTTCTTGATATCATTATGAGCTATGTCATTCAGAGCCTTAGCCTCCACCCATTTGGTGAAGTAGTCTGTGGCAACTATAATAAAGCGAACTCCTCCTTTAGTAGGTGGGTAGATCTTTCCGATGAGATCGATCGCCCATCCTCTAAATGGCCAAGGCTTTATTATAGAATGTAGCTCCTCTGATGGAAGTCTCCAAATAGGGCATTACTTTTGACAAGGTTTGCATCCTTTAGCAAATTCCATGCAGTCCTTCATGATGGTTGGCCAATAAAAAGCCATGACGGCGTATAAGCCATCTCATCTTTCTTCCAGCTTGGTGTGCTCCACACAAGCCTTCATGTACATCCTTGATGACCTTCTTAGCTTCCTCATCTCCTAGACATCTCATTAAAGATCCGTCTAAGTCTTTTCGGTACAACTCGTCAGCCAAGATGGTATAGTGCACAGCCAGAGTCCTGATTCTCCTACTAACCTTTATCGATGGTTGTCGGAGGTAATCAAGAAAGGGTTGGCGCTCTTCTCCTTTCGACATTTATCACTTTTCTCCAAATATTATCTAGAAAAGAGATGCCAGAAGTAAGCTGCGCAACAAGGTTTGCAGTTTCATTGTGGCGTCTAGGGATATGTTCTACCTTTACATCATCAAATTTTTCTAACAATTGCACTACGATTGCATAGTAAGGTAGCAAAGATGGACTTATGCAATTAAACTCTCGAGTAAGTTGATTAATAACCAACAGAGAGTCTCCTTTGATGTGTACAGTGGGTACTTTCATTTCTCTGAGTAATTCTAGACCAATGATAAGTGCTTCATACTCGGCTTGATTGTTAGTACAATCGAAGTCAAGATGAAAAGACATCATGGTAATTTCATTACACAGAGAAATGATTACGACCCCGACACCAGCTGAATTAGTGGTGCTTTAACCTTCAAATTCTAGTTCCCATGGTACTAAAGACACCTCCATGACAAAGTTTGAATCTTCAAATTCTTCCCCCAGATCTAGACAAGGGTGATCGGCCAAAAAGTCTGCAATGGCTTGACCCTTAACAGCTTTCTGAGGTATGTATTTGACACTAAACTCAGCCAGTGCCGGGCTCCACTTTCCCAGGCAGCCTCTAAGAAAGGTCTGAGTCAACATATACTTAACCACGTCAGTTTTAGTAATAATGCAGACATCAAAATAAAGCATATAATGTCTAAGTTTTATTGCTGCGAAATAGAGTGATAAACAAATCTTTTCAATAGGACTATATCTAGTTTCTACATCAGTAAGAGTTCTACTTAAGTAGTACACTGCTTGTTCCTTCCCTTTGCCTATATCCTGAGCCAACAAGGATCCAATAGAGGAATCAGTGGCTGAAATATATAAGTACAAAGCTTGATTTTTCTTAAGAGGAACTAAAACAGGAGGCGGAGCTAAATACTTCTTGATGGCCTCGAAAGCTTCTTGGTGTTTATCATCCCATTGGAACTCTTCCTTATCTTTCAACTTCAATAGTGGTGAAAACGCCTTGGTTTTACCAGCAGTGTTAGAGATGAATCTTCGTAAAAAGTTCACTCGTCCAAGGAAACGTTGTAGCTCTTTTTTGGAGTTAGGTGGTTTTGCTTGTAGGATAGCCCTTGCCTTGTTTTGGTCTATCTCGATTCCTCGTTGAAGAACCAAAAATCCAAGGAAGTTACCTGCACTAACACAAAAAGCACATTTCAATGGATTCATTTTTAAGCCATGTTGCCTCATTCTTTCGAATGAGCGCCTTAGATGATTAATGTGGTCAAAGTGATTATGTGACTTTACCACAACATCATCTATGTATACTTCCATGAATTTGTGAATCATGTCATGGAAGATGGCATTCATTGCTCGTTGATAGGTTGCACCAGCATTTTTGAGTCCAAAAGACATGACTACCCACATAAAAGTACCAATAGCACCTGGGCAACGAAAAGCAGTCTTTGGAACATCGTCCTCTGCTATGTAGATCTGGTTGTAGCCACTATGTCCATCCATGAATGATAACACTCGATGTTGGGCGGCTCCATCCACAAGCAAATCTGCAACAGGCATAGGATATTCATCTTTAGAGGTGGCTGCATTCAAGTTACGAAAATCAACACACACCCTGATTTTACCATTCTTTTTAATTACAGGAACAATGTTTGATATCCATTCAACATACCTTGCGGTACGAATGAATCCTACTTTAAGGAGCCTTTCAACTTCCTCTTTAACTTTACGAACACCATCATTAGCCATTCTTCTAGGAGGTTGTTGATAGGGATGGTAACCTTTCATGATTGGGAGGCAATGCTCTACCAAATCACGACTTAAGCCAGGCATTTCATCATACTCCCAAGTGAAACAATCTTTATATTCTTTCAAGAGGGCTACGAAGCGTGGCTTGTCTTCTTCGGCCAACAATTGACTTATGTAGGTTGGCCTAGGCTCTTTTGCAGTGCCAAGATTCACTTCGAGTAAGGGATCTTGCACCTCAGCCTTGAGATCATCAAGTTTCATGGGAGCACGATCAAGTTCTTCCATGGTGATCTCATCTAAGTCTTGATTAACCGCATTAGTTGATAGGGCCGTTGAATCCTCTAAGCTTTGAAGCTTCATATCTAAGGCCAAGGCCGATAACTTTTTCAAGGTATCGTTGGCCAACACAACCTCTTTGGGCTCTGTACTCATAGAACTTCTTTTATGATGGGAGCACATGGAAGCGGCTTGAATCGAATCAAGGCATCAGGCCGCACAAGAGTTTCCATTGCCTCTTTCAAGGCTTCTTGTTCGATTTCTCCAGTGGAGATGATGGGATAGGGCCGTCCATACTTGTCCTAACCCATGAACCTAATAGGTCCAGTACTTCCATCGTAGAATCTCACATCTACTGCGTGAGACTTAACTTTTAAAGGCCTATTGTCAGCCTTGACTATTTCAACTTCAGTACCATTCCAAAACATCAAGAGTTGATGTAGAGATGAGGGTACGCACCAATTGGAGTGAATCCAATATCTCCCTATCAATATGTTGTAAGTTAATGAAGAATCAACTACAAAGAATGCAGAGAGGGACGTTTTCGATCCAATGGTGAGTTGAGCGGGCAATATGCCCCTTGTCTTCTTTATGGCGCCAGAAAAGTCACTTACAGTAACATCTGACTCGATTAAGTCATCAGTACTTTCCCCAGCTTTCTCAAAGATGAGAAAAGGATGAGGTTGACTGTTGCACCATTGTCAACAAGGACTCTATTTAGAGGGATGCCATCCACATGAGCCTTAATGTACAAAGGTTTAATGTGACATGTGGCACTCTCATCGGGTTTGGTGAAGACCATAACCTTAGAGTCATCAAAGCTGTTGCCCCCCGAGTCTACTTTTTGAGGTTCCTCGGTGACACTTTCAACTTCCTGAGGAGAAGGTGGCTCAAATGATTCCACTCGCTCTTTTAGCTTGGCTGCGAAAGTGTATGGAAGTGTAAGGGTGATATGATTGAGGTCAACCATGAACTGTCCGAAGGTCAATGAATCAACAGATTTGTTGTCAAAGTCTTCAGTAGCTAAGGTTTCTTCCTCGCTCATAGCATCCAAAGCATCCTCCACATCTTCATCGCACACCAAGTTTTGATCAGAAGAAGTTGGTTCAGAACTTCCTTCAAGCATGGCGTCATCAAACTCTCTGTTAGAGGTTAATAGCCCATCTTGAATCTTTTGAGACCTTTCCAACTTAAGTTCTTCGATGAAGATCTTTCGAAGGAGTTGTTTAGAAGCATCATCTATAGCCTCTTGTCTCTCGAAAAGAAGGTTTTCAGCTTCAACATGTTTTCGTCTATCATCTTCAAACTCTTTCTTTTCCTTATCTAACTTTGCCTTTTCAAGCAAAATAGATATTTGCCATGGAGACATGCCTTCTTCGATATGAATTAGGTCTTGAGTGGCCTCGTGTGAGGGCCAATCTTCAAGTTTCTTTTGCAAGGCATGATAAGGGAACTTTCTGTAATATGAATCTTCATCAATATCACAGAGTTCGAACTTATCATCATAGTCTATGGTAAGAGCTCTCATAGCTAGTCTTCGGTAGGCGAGAACTGCCTCTTCGTTTATGGCACCCTTTTGAGCTAGTTCATGGCAAGTGTATTCCTCACTTCCATAGACTATATCAATCAAGGTTTGCCTTAGTTCTTGTAGGTCTCCCTCCTTTTGATCAAGCTTGAGTGCTCTTTCCTTGAGCTTCGCTTCCTCCGAAAGGATCTTTGCCTTGTAAAGTTCTACTCCCATGTCTGCTAGGTTCATGAGAGATGTCTCTGTTTCGTTGATGGGTGGTGACCCACTCTCATCAAGCTGCATGGTGTCATTCATGTCCTCCCTTCGAGCTTTCGCCCTTCTGCGGAGTTCACGTCTCCTCCAAGTCTTTCTATTCCTTTTAATAGGGAACTTGGGATGTTGTACTTTTTGCCACACACCCTTTTGAGCATTGGATTGTGGTTTGACCATCTTACGTCGTACATGGTCTTCTCGTACCTTCATCTCCTTTCTCATGGCAGCATCACGGTATTCCTCCTTCTTATGATCCAACCAAGGTCTAATTTCTCGCTTAGTCCCTCGGGACTTAGGATGAAACTCAACCTTTGGTTGCTTGTCATGTTTGGAGGTCTTTTTCTTTTTGTGAGGGAGAGATGTAGTCAGATGGGAAGAGAAGGGCGCCACCTTAGTCGATGACCCTCCAAATTCCTAGTTTCTTGACTTAGGAGGAAGAAAAGAAGTCTCTTGCTCGCCCCCTGAGCTGGGAACATGCTTTGACTTACTCTTCTTCTCCTTTTGGAGTGGAGTCTTGGATAAGAATTCCAACTTCCTTTGAACTTCTTTCTTTGAAGAAGTGTGAGGATACTTGGTGGGTTCTTCCTCATCCTCAAATGAGAAGAGTTCAAGCTTCCTTCTTGGTGCTTTGAGCCTCATATCAGCCGAATCTCGATACCAGGGACGATCTGAATGCAAACCCAAAGACTTAGTTTTGTCCACTAACTTCTTAATATTAGAAGTGTGGTAACAGAACTCACCTTCAGATTGAGGGATGGCCGACAAACGAGTGTTTGTAGCCAAGGGCGTCCTCTTAGGTGTGGATTCTCCTTTCTTGGCCACTTTTCTATCCTTTGAAAGATTGAAGGTGACCATATGAACAGGAGCGGTGAAAGGATTCTTGTTAACCCCCATATCCTTTTTGGGGACTTCAGGGAACTTAAAGAGTCCTTTCTCTATCTTTTTCTTGTACTATGTTCTTGAACACAATACAATTGTTGGTTGTATGCCTCCATGAATCATGTTACTTGCAGTATTCTCTTCCTCTGATAGTTTCAGGTGAAAGGAGTACATGCCCAGGAAGAAGGTTAATCACACCAGACTTATGTAAGAAGTCAAAGATCTCATTCATCTTTGAAGTGTCAAATGAATAAGTCTTGCTTCCATCATAAGGTTTCTTATCAGCTTGACGCTGATATATAGGTGCAAACCTTTCTTGGGTCTGAGGGTATCCAACCCCTGCCTTTACAAGACATGGACATTCAATAGGCTTATCAGCCTTTACCTCGGCAACTCCAAGTTCATAATTTGGCTTTTGATAGTAAGTGCCATAAGATGAACTCCTTCGTTCGGTCTCTTTACGGAGAAGGGTTTCGTATCTAGTCACTTTGGTTGACATCTCGAAGAAGTCTGATCAGACCAAAATTATACATCTTTTTATGGTCATTTTCCTATGCTTTTTGGGTATTTTATGCTTTATTACGCCTTGTATTTGGTATATTTGTGTTTATAGGTGTTAAAGGGAAGAAAAGTGCAAAATCACCACTTTTGTGCCTTTTTAGAGCCTTTTTGGATGATTATTTACACAAATATTTTCCAAGGACAATTCGGAGGAAGAATGGAGCCAATATGATCGTGATTGAAGAGCTTGAAGAGTCAATTTTATCATCATAAGATTGATTTTTAAGAGTTTGAAGCAAAGGAGCAAAGTTGAATTTCAAGGCAAGAAGATATGTCAAGATGTGTCAAAGCACTGGAGTACATGGGTCGCGAGGCAAACCACATGGGGCGCCAAGCATAGCACATGGGCGCCCAGCGCTAGTCGAGACATGCCACCAGCAAGCACATGGGCGTTGGCGACATGGGGGCTGAGGCTAACGCCCTGGGTGCACAAGCCATCTACATGGGCGCCCAGGGGGAGTGGGTTTCAGCCATGCGCGCACATCCGCATGCCATGCGTGTCTTCACCTTGAAGCTTCTTCACTTGTTTCCAGATTTGGCGACCTTTCTTTATTTTGACCATAACTTTTGATCCAGAGATCCGTTTGAGGTGTATGAGTAGCCGTTGGAAAGCTGACTTCAAGGTCTACAACTTTCGTGTTTTGTTCGAAGCCCAGTTTTGCCGGTATCGTGGACGAAAATGCCCCTGAAGTTTCTGCAGACATGCTGGACTTTGGAAAGCCCAAGATGATTTGATAAAACCTAATTCGGTACTAAGGGATAGCTCAGACATGGACGACGACTTTAAACCCAATTAAAGGTGGTTTAATGTGCTTAAATTACTATCTTGTCCTAGGTTAAGTTAGCCCTAAGTCTCTAGTATAAATAGCTACCTATTCTCTCTAGAAAAGGAGTTGGCGATTTTGATTGAAGATTGAAGCAAGGAGCCGCCGGCCATACTTAGGTTTTTCTATTCCTTTTGATGGCTACTCAATTCATGAGTAGCTAATCTTTTATTTCTCCAATGTAGAATCTTATTGATCTCTTGACATTTAATTTATGGGGAGACTTTTGTTCTTAATAATTTGATTTCCACTTGAATATGTTTCTTATCTCTATGCTTCATTTTATGTATTCATGTCTTGATGGATTTGGAAGCCTACTTATCTTGATAATATGAATGCTATAGTTAGATTCAAGTAGCTTGAGTCAAGCTAAAGTTGGTCCATGTAACAATTGTAATTCTAGGAGTCCTAGGTTCAATGGGATATCAAATCTTGTCGAAATCTTTAGGCCGAGATGGAAATTGATGTAGACAAGTTTGGTATTGATTTATCATGCATGTGGAAAAGTAGATCTTAATGCTTGTCCTATGATTCTTCACAGGGTGAATGTTTGATTAGGAACAATAGAGATTTAATCGTCAGCGAGATGCGGGTTAATTCTTCTTAGCATGTTGGAGGGTTGAGTATTCCTCTCCTATACCAATTATTCAAGTGGAGTTGTTTGAGATATTAGGGAGATTATTTTATTCTAAGGAA
The DNA here is from genome assembly GCA_001974805.1 of Corchorus capsularis. NCBI lineage: Eukaryota > Viridiplantae > Streptophyta > Magnoliopsida > Malvales > Malvaceae > Corchorus > Corchorus capsularis. Next base: position 5,191 of record AWWV01013945.1, on the reverse strand, counting down.
AGTTGAAGCTTACGTCTTAGGATATATACTACTTTAGAATGATTTATGATACTTAATTGATTGGCAATTAATATCGAATTTATGTTTTGTGTCGATGATCCATGTTAATATTGTCAAGGGTGAAATAGATTCTATATTGGAGGCTTTCTTTATATAGTTGATTACTCAATTTACTTTGCTTTTAATTTATTTTGCTAGTTTTAATTTAGAATTACCAAAATCTCTATTTCCAAATTAATCTTTTTAACATAATTAATCAGTAAAGAAGTTATCCTCTCTCCCTGTGGATTCAACCCCTACTTGCCCTAGCTAGTAGTTATTGGTTTGTGGGGAATTTATCTTGTGATTTGATCAACGACCGATCACAATTTTGGCGTCGTTGCCGGGGAGAGTGTGCTTTTAATTTCTTTACTTTTAGATTGTGTTATTTGAAAATACTTGTTTTTCTTTTTATTTTTCCTTTTTACTTTTACACTTGATCATCTTTGATTTGTAGTAAAATTCATGGAGCAATCACTTACTCTAAGGGAGTTGAATTTCAACTGTGAAATGAAATCCCCATGTATCGATTATCTCGAAGATTTTTCCTACGAATTAAGGCCAGGAGTGGTTCGTCTACTACCAACTTTTCATGGAGAACTCCATGAAAATCCTCATGAACATTTGCAAGATTTTATCATCAGATGTGCAATGATTACGAAGATGCCATAAGAGCAAGCAAAGCTTCGAGTTTTTCCAATGACCTTGGGAGGTAAAGCAAAAGAATGGTTTTGGAGTCTGCCGTCAAAATCAATTACTTCTTGGAAGGAAATGGAGAGAGCCTTCTTGAACCAATACTTTCCAGAAGCCAAACGTGCTGACGTCAGAAGCAAGATCAATTCTTGTCACCAACTACGTAATGAGAAGTGGTTTCAATATTGGAAAAGGTACAATAAGATTTGTGAAAGTTGCCCCTACCACAACATAGGCGAGGAACTCTTGATACGACAGTTCTATGATGGATTGTTTTATGAAGATCGAGTCTACATTGATGCAACAAGTGGAGGTAGCTTGACATTCAAAACACCCAAGGAAGCTAGGAAGTTGCTCGACATTATGGCAGAAAGCATTCATCAATTTTGCATATCAGAAGAGAGTCTCAAACCTAAGGAGCCAGAGCCTGAATCATCAATACACCAAGAGATGAAAGAAATGAAAGAAGTGGTGCAATCACTCGTAACAGAAAAGGACAAAGTATATCAGTTGCTTAGCAAGCAAATTGCTGACCAACAAGATACTATTGTCAATTTCATGCGTCTTATGATTGCAAATCAAGGAGTGAATCATCATCAACAATCATTCTTGCAAACATCTTTGAACGTGGCTCAAGGACAAGAGAATAATATGGAGGTTGACAAAGGATTAAATCATGCTCAAAGATATGGGATCAATTCGATGGGAATGGAAGACAAGCAACCTAGGTAACGAAAGAGATGGAGTCATCAAACACCTCATTTCCTTCTTCTACATCATTAGTTGAACCAGTCCTTCCTACCCCTGAAATGAAACCATCACCAATTGTCATGCCCCATGTGCAAATGCCAAATGATGAGGAGAATTCTGTGAAGAGTGAGGAGGAAGAAAAGCTATACTTTGGAGCAAACTTAATTTCAAATCAAACAACTGCTCAAGATCCACCAAGGAGGAAGAAGAAATCAAAGGAAACAATGCAACCCAATAATTGCCCTGCACCCTATCCTCAATTGTTCACGCAAAGACACAAAGGATGTTTGGAGGAAAATCTATTGGATTCATTTCGTGGAACAAAGGTAAACATTCCTTTAGTAGCTTCGATCGAGCAAGTGCCAAGGTACGCAACTTTTCTTAAGCAATTAAGTGATGATAAGGGGAGATTGAAAGATAATGAAAAGGTATGCATGAATAAAAGTTTTTCTGATGCTTTTCAAAGGAAATTGCCTACTAAATGCAAAGACTTAGGAGCATTTACTATTCCATGTAGTATAGGAGGCAATATGACTGTGAAAGCAATGTGTGATTTAGGTTCTTCAATTAATATCATGCCATATTCTATTTATCTTCAATTAGATTTGGAACCTTTAATTGAGTCAAATATCATCATTCAATTGGTCGATAAATCTAACATTTATCCTGAGGGATTGGATAAAGATGTCTTAGTGCAGGTGGATAAGCTCATTTTCTTATAGATTTCTATATTATAAGAAAGGAAGATGCTAATCTTTCTGATGCACCATTGCTATTGGGAAAACCTTTCTTAACCACTGCAAAGACTAAGATTGATGTTCATGATGGAACCCTCAGTCTCGAATTTGATAGGGAATTAATTGACTTTTAATATGTACAAGGCTATTAAATACCCTATTGAAGAACAATCTATTTCTACCACTGATGAAGTTGATCTTCTTGTTGAACAGGTTAATTCACTCAACAAAGAAGATGAATTAGAGACAGTGATCATAAATAGTTTGGATAAGGAAGAAGTCAAGCGAACCAAGGTGAATTTGATGGATGAAGTGATAGATACCATTTGTGATCTGAAGAAACCTCCAAAAGTAAGAGAGACAGTTTCCTACATTCGGTTGGAACCCAAGGAAGTACCTCCACCCTCTATTGTTAAGCCTCCAGAAGTCAAATTGAAGCCATTGCTTGAAGATTTGAAGTATGTTTTTCTTGGAGACAAGGAAACACTCCCTGCCATCATCTCAAGCAAATTGACTCAAGATCAAGAGGAAGAGTTAATCAGAGTCTTGAAGAAGTACAAAGAAGCTTTGGGATGGACGATTGCTGATATGAAAGGGATTAGTCCTTCTGTTTGCATGCATAGGATTCGTTTGCAGGACGATGTTGTTCTAGTAAGGCAACCACAAAGAAGGTTAAATCCAAATTTGAATGAAGTAGTCAAGGAAGAAGTTCTTAAACTACTAGGAGCTGGGCTCATTTACGCTATTTCAGATAGTAAGTGGGTTAGCCCTGTCCAAGTAGTACCCAAGAAATCTGGATTCACTGTTGTGGAAAACAAGGATGGAGAACTAGTTCCTCAAAGACTTCAAAATGGATGGAGAGTGTGTGCATCGATTATAGGAAGCTCAATTCTGCTACAAGGAAGGATCATTTTCCACTCCCTTTCATGGATCAAATGTTGGAAAGATTAGCTTGTCGTGCTTACTACTGCTTTTTGGATGGCTACTCAGGATACTTTCAAATACCAATTGCCCCAGAAGACCAAGAGAAGACAACATTCACATGTCCCTTTGGTACGTTTGCTTATACTCGAATGCCCTTTGGTTTGTGCAATGCCCCTGCAACATTTCAAAGTTGTATGATGAGCATCTTTCATGACTACCAAGGAGAGATTATGTAGGTATTTATGGATGACTTTACTGTTTATGGAGATGATTTTCATAGGTGCCTACATAACTAGAGCTTGTGCTAAAAAGATGTGTGGAGACCAATTTAGTACTAAATGCTGAGAAGTGTCATTTTTATGGCCGAACAAGGAATAGTACTAGGTCATGTGGTTTCTAAGGAAGGATTACAAGTAGATAAAGCAAAAATTGATGTCATTCAGAATTTGCCTTACCCTACTTGTGTTCGAGATATTCACTCATTCTTAGGTCATGCCGGTTTTTATAGAAGATTCATCAAGGATTTCTCAAAGGTATCTGCACCAATGTGTCGTTTGCTTCAGAAAGATGTTGAATTTGAGTTTGGAGAAGATTGCAAGGAAGCATTTGATAAGTTGAAGATTGCCCTCACTACTACTCCAATTGTGAAACCACCTGATTGGAATCTACCTTTTGAGATCATGTGTGATGCAAGTGATGTCGCACTTGGAGCTGTTTTAGGTTAAAGAGTAGATAAGATACCTCATGTCGTCTACTATGCTTCAAGAACTTTGGATTCTGCTCAGAAAAACTATAAAACCACTGAGAAAGAGATGCTTGCCGTTGTTTTTGCCTTAGAGAAATTTCGGTCATACATCTTGGGATCAAGGGTGACAATATATTAGATCATGCTGCACTTTGATACGTCATGGCCAAGAAAGAAACCAAGGCTAGACTCATGCGTTGGCTTTTTCTTTTTCAAGAGTTCGACTTGGAAATTAAAGACAATAAAGGAGCCGAGAATGTAGTGGCTGATCATCTAAGCAGAATTGAAGGTAAGGAGGAAGACATTGTACTCAATGAAGCATTACCTTATGAGCAATTATTTGCTATTTCCCACATACCTTGGTATGCCAACATTGCAAACTTTTTGGTGACAAGAAAGCTACCCTCAGATGCAAGTAGAGGAGTTAAAGCAAAGATCGTGAGTGATGCTAAACAATATTTTTGGGATGATCCACATCTATGGAGATATGGGTCTGATCAATTGATAAGGCGTTGCATCCCTGATGAAGAAATTCAATCAGTCTTGAAATACTGCCATACTTATGCATGTGGAGGTCATTTTGGACATAAGAAGACCACAAGGAAGATTTTAGATAGTGGATTCTACTGGCCAACAATTTTTTGAGATTCTTATGAGTTTTGCAAGACATGCCCAGAATGCCAAAAGATGGGGAACATTTCCAAGAGACATCAAATGATTCAAAATCCCATCTTTGTGGTGGAGATATTTGATGTTTGGGGAATAGACTTCATGGGACCATTCCCTTCCTTTGGTAAGAAAGTGTACATTTTGTTAGCTGTGGATTATGTCTCCAAGTGGGTTGAAGCTATTGCAACAGAAAAGGACGATGCAAAGACTGTGGTTAAATTCTTGAAGAGCAACATCCTCCACCGATTTGGAATTCCAAGAGCCCTCATTAGTGATAAAGGTACTCACTTTTGCAATAAACTTGTGCAATCATTAGTAGAGAAGTATGGAGTGACACACAAGATATCCACTTCATATCATCCTCAAACTAGTGGTCAAGTTGAAGTATTTAATCGTCAAGTGAAACAAATTCTCGAGAAGACTGTGAACGTGAATAGAAAGGATTGGAGCTTGAGATTAAATGATGCTTTATGGGCTTATAGGACTGCTTTCAAAACACCAATTGGTATGTCACCATATAGAATTGTGTTTGGAAAGGCATGTCACTTACCTGTGGAATTAACAACACAAGTCATGGTGGGCAATCAAGCAATGCAACCTCAATTTTGATCAAGCTGGTTTACAAAGGAAACTT
>AWWV01013944.1:0-20025 GCA_001974805.1 Corchorus capsularis | reverse complement strand
CTTGTGATTTGATCAACGACCGATCATTGACTATAAATCCAATGCCATCATGGTAGATTGGAACAGATGAAACACCTGAACATTTCTCCACTTTTTTTTTTTGAAAATTAGCAATCTATTTCCTTTATTCAATGATGAATTTGTTCTTGATTTGTTTAATAGATGGTAAGACAAAGCAAGTATTTATAGGTTGAGGGATCGGAGCCAAAACAAAAAAAAATGGTCCTAGAATGTTTGTTGTGGCTTATGCAATGGCTGATGGCATCATGGATTGGAAGCCAAAAAGCAATTGAAATCATATTTGTTTCTTTGTGTAAATTTCAATGCAAGTTCCTTGTTCCTAGCTATAGCTTACCGGTAGAATATTTGGTCTTAATTTGAAGACTATCTTTTGACCTTTGACGGCCTCCTACAGAAATATTTTTTTTATATATATAATGGAAGAAACAAAATTACATCATATGGCTCGTGGCCAAACTAAACCCATTGCATCAGTTGTGAGAACTGAGGTAAGTCCAGGAGGAGGAATATCGAAGACATGAAGACCCGGATGTAGAGCATCAAAGTGAGTTGCCAACCAATCAGCACACATGTTTGCCTCTCTATAAATATGCTTTATCCTGCAAGTCCATTCACGATTAAGAAGCTCATTAATGGCATCAAGTAACCGATGATGAGGGCCATAATCTGAAGTAGCACCCTTGATCTTAGAAATTGCAAGAAGAGAATCCGATTCCAGTTCAACATTACCAAAACCCTTCTCCCAGCACAAATGGAGACCATGATAAATTGCCCATAGCTCCGCCACCAAACTTGAAGAAATCCCTACTCTGAAAGTGAAACCACAAATCCAATTTGCATCCATATCTCGAATCAAACCACCTGCAGCAGAAAGACCAAGATTGCCTCTTGCGTTACCATCCACATTAATCTTGACAAAAGGCGAAACAGGCCTTTCCCATGACACTAACATCTCATGCTTCAGCTTCAAACTAAAACACCGTAAAACATCACAAGCTTCTTTAGCCCTAGATAAAACATGTTGCGCACTATTTAAAGGCCAAATAAATTCACCATCATGCAAAGCGCAATTCCGCCAATACCATATAAACCAAATTCCATAAAGAAAAATAGTTCCCCAATCCATATCAATGAGCTGATGCTGACTAGAACAATTAAGGAGCAGCCAATCCTTTTCATCAAGGGAAAAGAAATTCCCATTAGCCAATGCAGGATTCAAAGTTAACCAAACTCCTTTAGATACAGGGCAATCCCGTAGAGCATGTAGTAAAGACTCATCCGTATGTGAACAGCGAAAACAAGCAGGGTGAGAAGCAACATATCACCGATACAGAAAAGAAGCTGTAGGAAGTGAACTATGCAGAGCTCTCCATAAAAAGACTTTAATTTTGCTGGGACAAGAAAGTGACCATACCTTATGCCAAGGCAAAATAGTAGCTGAATGCAGAGATAGTTGGATCTTATAAGCTGAACTAGTTGAAAAAGAGCCATCGCCCTCAGGCTTCCAGCACCATGAATCCTCTCTTTCATCATTAGTATTAATTCAGATAGCCGAAATTTTGAGTACGATGTCGGAAGGGAGAACCTCGGAAATAGCATCCCAATTCCATCCTCCAAATTCATCGCAATAAAAAGCAACAAAAAGCTCTACTTCAACATCAGAAATAGGCCGTGTAGCATGTTGTAACAAGGGGCTATCCTGCATCCAGTTGTCCAACCAAAATTGAGTAGAATGGCCATTGCTAATATTAATTCCCAAGTCTTTTAACAACACATCTCTACCCTTCAAAATGCTTTGCCATGTAAATGAGGCAGTGGGTTTACTAGGGACAGACAAAAAATCATCTTTTCGTAAATATTTTTGTCTAATAATATCAACCCAAAGGCAGTCTTTATCAGTAATGATTTGCCAACCCAACTTAGCCAAGAAAACTAAATTAGCCTTCCTCGCATCTCTCACACCCAAACCACCCTGCTCCTTGGGCAAACAAATATTGTCCCAAGCAACGACATGAAACTTTCTACCCACATCTTACCCCTATACAAACCGTCTCATCAGCTTCTCGAGCTCATTCAGGGAGATAAGTTGTCTGCATTCAACATCCTTCGGCAATTACTTAAATTAACCCCCCTTCTACCATGCTTCTCATCAACTGAAATAACAAAGATTAAATTATTTGTATTATTATCTTAGCCTCCTTCAAAGATTTAATTTAATCTTTTGATATGTATGTTAAATATTATTATTACTGGCAATATTGGTATTGGATTTGAAGACCACAGCCTCCACTACAAAAATACTCCTATTATAGTCTTTTTAGGCTCGCAATAGAAAAAGTTGATTAATATGTTGTTACTTGTCATGCATAGTCTTTTTTTTTTTTCCTTTTCAAAAAAAAAACTTGTCATGCATATTTTACTACTTATATATATACAGTATATGTGTGAAATGATGTTAGTTTATTTATGGCTAATGTAATGGCTGATGACGAAGTTTGCAATAAGATATCTACTTTAATTCTTTTCCACTAAAAAATAGTCTAGTAGTTCCTTCCTAAAAATAATAAAAAGGTAGTAATTCCTATCCAAGTTCATTTTATTGGGCTGCAAAGCAGAATTATATTCACATCTGATGTTGCTTTTTAATTGACCAAATCTATTTAAATGTGTTATGGAATTAGAAAATATAAGGTAAAAGTACAGAAATGGTCTCTGTAGTTACACGTTTTGTCCATTTTGGTCCATGTACTTAAAACGAGCCATTTTAGTCCTTCTACTTACACAAATGTGCAACGTGAGGACAAAATGTAACATTCGTCTGTTTGCCGTTATACTCGCTGACGTGGCGTTGACCGGTCCCACTTTGACCAATTTCAGATGCCACGTGGAATTTTTGAAAAAAAAAAGTCCGAATTTTTTCCTTTTTAAATGTTTTTTGTTTTTGTATTTATTAAAAAATTAAAAAATTACCGAAAAGCAAAGAAAATTAAAAAATCAAAAATATTTTAATATAAAATACAAAGTCTCACTTTTTCTCTCACTCATTCTCTCGACTCTCACTCTCACTCTCAACCTAAATACCCAATTCAGCCATTATAATTCCTCAAAATTGCACAACTGACTGAAACAAATTGAACCCAAATTGAAGCCTAGTTCTGTAAATCAAATCACTCAACGAAAACGAAAGCCATGAATCGGTGTGGGGAAGATGACAAGAACGACAAAGGCAAAGAGAAGGTACGGAAACGAAATAAAAAGAGAGTTGGAAGGAAGAAAACAACAATCGATTCCACAAATCAAGGTTTGTAGGGTTTTTTTTTATCAAGTTAATTACAGATTAGCATTGCTAATCTCTGATTAAGGGGTATAATAATGATTTAGGGTTAATAAAGTATTCTAAAATTCTACTAATTAGGGTTTAGGGTGAAAACACCCACCATAATCGCAAACACTTGGCTATATAATCATATTCAAATGGGATTCTAACAACAATTTCCAATGTAGAATACTTTCGTACTGTTCTCATTTCTCCATTGATTTTATAAGCATGTGATAAAGGTTAAAGGGCCACCGCCATATTGCTTTCACAAGTTTTCTTTTTACTAAGCTTGTGAAAATGACAATTATCTTTCTGGTGCTCAAATGTAAAGGAGGGTAAAGCTTTTAGTGCTTTCAATATATATATTATGATTATGATTAATGTTATATATATTATGATTATTATATTACACCAACTAAAGTTTGGTTTTTCTTTCTTTTTTTTTCCACTTGCGTTATATGTTTGTTTATTACAATCAGAGGGTTTTTTTCATTGTTTAATGGGTTTAAACTTTTCAACAGATGCTCCCATTAGTTCCGTGCAGCTAGTTTTCTATCATGGAGGCGTGTTTGAAGATAGTCAGGGAAGTTTAGAATATGTTGGTGGGAAAAGGAAAGTGTTTGAATGGTATGATTTAGATAAAATCTGCCTTTGGACCTATACTGAATATGGGTTGTTCTTTAGGGTATGCTGTAGATAAAATATGCTTAAGGTACCGTGAAGTTGGGGTTGCTCTAGAAAGTGGGTTGAAAGTTTTGATGGATGATAATAGTATTGGAAATCTCTGTGCTATGTTAGAAAAGCATAATGTAGTAGAAATATATGTGGAGCTGAAAAAGATTGGTGAAAGTTCTGGTCCAGATGGTGATATCCCACTGCCTGCTGGGTTTTTTGAAACTATGCAGATTAACTTGGATTCTGACAAAGATGAAGAACCTAGACCCAACTATGAGAATTGGTTCAATGATTTCGAAAGAGATGATGAAGAGGATAATGAAGAGGATGATGTAGAGAGTGACTGTGAGGAGGAAGGTGATGAAGAAGGTTTTGAGGAGGCTTCAGAAGAATATGATAAGGAGGCTGAGGTTCATTTGGACAGTGATGATGGAAATGAGGAGTTAACTACATCAAGGGTGACAACTAAGACGTCAATTGCAGAAAAAAAGAAGTTGAGGAGCTTGAATTAGATGAGGCTGGGCCAAGCTCAAGTGCACCAAGAAATTGGCCAACTGAAGGGCCTACTGTTGCAGCAGATCCAGGCCCAAGTGTTGATGTAGATGCAGGCCCAGCTGATGGCCCAAGTCATGCTAATGACCCAATAGCTGAGTGCCATGGGCCTGTTGCAGATCAGACTGAAGATGGGGCAACTGCAGTTGGATCAAATGTTAGGGCCAATGCAACAGATCTGAATGAAGATTTATCATACCTTAAAGATCTGCCTGAAATACCAACAGAAAAGGAAGGTGAAGTATTAAGTGACTATTTTGAAGAAGAAGATCCGGGCAATTTCATTGTGACAAGTTCAGATTCAGAGGCTGATGATGCTCAGAGGGAAAAGACAGGTTATTTAAGGTTCAACCCAAATGAGCCAAAGGTACCCCTCTATAGAGATCAGATTTTCAGTGGAAAAGCCCAATTTAAGGCAGCCCTAAAGGAGTACAGTTTAGAAAAGAGGTTTGCTTTTGTTTATAAGAAGAATGATGCCAACAGGGTTAGGGCAAAATGTGCTAAACCTGGCTGTGAATGGTTGATTTTGTGTTCAAGGCATGGAAATGACAACACATTCAGGGTGAAAACATATAACGGTAACCATACTTGCAAGGTCAATATGTAAGAAATAAGAGGATAGAGCAAGATTTGCTCTGAATTCGAGCAAGTTCAGTGGAAAAAATTAGACGAGAGGGGGGAAAGAGTTGAGAGATTGAGTGTGAGAGAGAGAAAAACTTCCACTCCCCTAATATATATTTAATGAATTTTATATATTTTTAATTATTTAATAATACTTGGCCAAAAATTATTTAATAATAAATAAAAAGTAAAAACAAAAAACATTTAAAAAAGAAAAAATTCGGATTTTTTTCAAAAATTCCACGTGACATCTGAAATTGGTCAAAGTGGGACCGGTCAACGCCACGTCAGCGAGTATAACGGCAAACAGACGGAACGTTACATTTTGTCCTCACGTTGCACATTTGTGTAAGTAGAGAGACTAAAATAACTCGGTTTTAAGTACAGGGACCAAAATGGACAAAACGTGTAAGTACAGGGACCATTTCTGTACTTTTACCGAGAATATAACAAGTAATAACAAGAACAAGATTTTAAGAGAAACTGATAAAATTTTATTACTATAATAAAGACAATTCAAATCAAATAAATTGTGATTGAATACAAATGAAATGAATTTTTTTTTTGGCCAGAAAATGAAATGATTTAGGTAACTCTTATTATAGGAGATCTGAATTTATAGATGACATGGTGGAAGCTATCCATGTAATAATTTCTCTTTTTATAGTGGAGTCGTCCCTTACAATTAATGTTAAATTATTAACTTGTAAGCCAAGTAATTATTTTAAAGGCAAATAAATCTTCAAGAAAACTTCCACTTAAAGCTTCCAGGTAATTTCCAAGTAACCTCCTCCAGACAATCTCTTATGATTTGATTCTCCTCTATTCCCTCCTATTAATTCTCTTGATTTACTCCCCAATTTATCTAGAAGACAAATGAGCTAATATATTTGGGGTTAATGTGGTGCATTCCATAATCTCTTAATAAAATGACATTTCTCTCTTCTTTTTTTGGTGAAAACATTTTTCTCTTCTTTAGAATCACAAAACTGAACTCATTAAATGTGAGAGTTGAGAAATGACAAGGAGACTTTTTTTTTTACTTTTTTAATAAAGTAAGAAAAGTAGAAGGGAAGAGAAAAAGAAAAGAGCATGACAGCGATTTAAAAGTGGGACGTGCTCTTCTTTTTTTGAAAAATAGATAACTTTCATTCATATAACTGATTTTACAATAATTTTAGGAATATCATCCCTCATTACATCAAATCTCAGTAAAACTACGTAATCGATTACTTTTTGCACCGGAAAAACTGGATCTTCCTTGAAAATCCAAAACATCTGTCGCGAATCATGTTGATGTCTCTCTATCACGCCCATCACTCCCTCGATGTCGCTTGTTCTTCCAAACAAAAAGCTTTGATCAACGATGATCGAGTGATTAATTCGATGAACAGATCTCTTCCTTGGCACCCAAAAGAAAATGATTACAATGATTTTACCACAGATCTGAATAAATAAAAGGTTGATCATGCTTAAAACTATCATAAAATTCAGACTGGATAACTCAGATTCAAAAAGAACTGAGACTAGACTCGAAACTGACTAAAAAAACAAACTGACTCAAACCGACTCAAACCGACTCAAAACAAACTCAAATAAAATTGGTCAGATCTGTAGATCTGAATTCCTTATTGAAAACAAAAACCAAATCCTCCTTCTCCCCCTTGGTTTGACAACCAAGAAGGAGGAGGAGTAGTCGAAACACCAACGAGAATCAGAGAGGGAGAAGGGGAGAGAGGAGCGGCTAGGGTTAAAAGTACTAGATATACTAATTCATGTGCAACTTAATTGGTTTAGTGGGACGTGCTCTTCTAATCTTAATCATAGAGAGGAAGAAGATAGCGCCAAACTACTTTACCATTATCAATGAATATGTAACGGACCAACCTATAAAAATCTTTTGACTTTAACGTCTCTTTCTCGTTCGAAAATAGAGAAAACTAGAAATATCTTTCCCCTTTAAACCTTTTTTTTAAGCCTTTCTTTAATTTGTGTTCCTTTCAACTCATTACCCTGTCATTAACACCTTACATTGCGCATTTTTTCTTCACTCTTTTGGCTGTTTAATTCAGCACCCATTTCTCCAATTCTCCTCCTTCTTCCATTTGCTTTTTGTCAGCTATGGCTGAAAGTAATGAACAAGTGGTGAGGAACAAGCAAGTGGTATTGAAGAACTATGTGAATGAGGGTTTACCCAAAGAATCAGACATGGAAATCAGAGAGAGTAGCATTCAACTGAAGGTGCCAGAGGGTTGCAAAGATTCAATTCTACTCAAGAATCTCTACTTGTCTTGTGATCCTTACATGAGAAATCGCATGAAGAAGCTTGAAACTTCTTCTTATGTTGATTCTTTTCAAACTGGCTCGGTGAGTGAAGTTAATTTTGCATATTCAGGAGCAAAACCATCCTTTTACTACTCTGTTTCTGTTTTCTTCTTTTCTTTTGGTGATGATCTTTACGTGCAGATTTTGATTATTTCTATGGTAATAGTATATATTAATTCTGGGTCATTTTGAAGTTAATTTGATGATTATAAGATAGAGGTTAATATATTGAATTGCAGATAAAAAAAAAAAAAAGCTCATCAAAATGTTGTAAAACATTACAGGAAACTCTAGAGTAATTGAGTTCTATCTAATTTATATGCTCAAGTGACAGTTCATTTTCAAGATCATATTATGCATATAGAATGATGATACTTTAGTTTAGATTGGTGATGAATTATAACTAATCTCCCATATTGTTCAAGATTGAAATGGATTCTGAAGCAGTAATTAGGAGTTAGGACAATGCTAAGAGAGAAATGTAAGCAATCAAACTGAAATTCAGAAAACAAATTTGGTTTTCTGATTCTAGTACTAAAAAGTTTGGAATTCTGTTGCTTTTGTGTGTGTGTTTGTGTGTGTTAAAACAGAAAGTATTGGGATTCTATATTTTTTATACTCTTACTTGACTTTTTTAATGTGGGTTTAATTGCTCAGCCTATAAATGGTTATGGAGTGGCCAAGGTTGTGGATTCAACTCACCCAAATTACAAAAAGGGCGATTTGGTGTGGGGGATTACAGGCTGGGAAGAGTATAGTCTCATAAAAGCAGCAGCTGCTTTGTTCAAAATTGAACACACTGATGTCCCTCTTACATACTATACCGGACTTCTCGGTAAGTTGGTCACTAGATTTTCTGAAATGACAGTGCTAAGTGTATGTTAATTATTCGTCCTAGTGACTGAATTGAGATTGAACTATCTATTATAATTTATAAGTTAGATTTTCCTGCTTTCGGAGGTGGCATTAGTCTGTTGTTCAATTTGTACATTGTAGGTATGGCTGGTATGACTGCTTATACTGGGTTTTTTGAGGTCTGCAAGCCAAAGAAAGGAGACTACGTCTATGTATCAGCGGCATCTGGCGCAGTTGGTCAGCTTGTTGGGCAGTTTGCTAAACTCTTGGGCTGCTATGTTGTAGGAAGTGCTGGAAGCAAAGACAAAGTCAGTTTTGTGATGATTTAATTACCATCTTTATCACACTATAGCTTTAATTATAAGCTTTACTCTTTCCTCCATTCAATCAATCTATTTATCAACCACCGACACAATGTGACCTAAAGCTGTACAAGTAACAATCTTTGTTTCTTTTTCTTTTTCCCCTTTATCTTAATTATTGTTTTCATTTCATTAATCAAAGGTTGAGCTGCTGACAAACAAGTTTGGCTTTGACGCGGCTTTCAACTACAAGGAAGAGCAAGACTTGGGTGCTGCATTGAAAAGGTCAGTAGCATAAAGAAGTTTTTAACTTCCAAGGAAGTTGTAATAGTTGATTTTCAGATCCTAGGGAGGGTTCATGCCCTTTTATCATCAAAAAGCTATATTATATGTATTCAGATGTCATATATAAGAATCAATGCTGTATTTTCGCCAGATACTTCCCGGAAGGTATCGATATATACTTTGAAAATGTTGGTGGAAAGATGCTAGATGCGGTGCTACTCAACATGAGAATCCATGGCCGTATTGCTGCGTGTGGAATGATCTCACAGTACAACAATGAGCGGCCCGACCCAGTGCACAACCTGATGTATATTGTGGGAAAACGAATCCGCGTGGAAGGATTTATTGTTTCTGATTCTTATCATCTCTACCCAAAGTTCCTAGAACTGGTTATACCTTCCCTTAAAGAAGGGAAGATAACATATGTTGAGGACACAGCTGAAGGCCTTGAGAGTGCTCCGGCAGCTCTCATTGGCCTCTTCACCGGTCGCAATATCGGGAAACAGTTAGTTGTGATATCCCATGACTGATGCAGTGATGCCACTGTATTCAACCTTGTAAAGGTTTTGTTATGCCTGTAATGTGCTTGCTTAAGAACTCATCGGCAGTTATGTTTGGTTTAATTAAAAAATCATCTATTAGGGACTCAAATCCTTTCAATCAACTTTTATGACCGTTGCATCCCATGGTATCAATGAAATCAAATAAGATGGGGACAACCATCTTCTATTAATGAGGCATTTGGTCGGGGTTAAACATCAAATCAAATATAGGTTTGCTTGATTCAAATTCAGCAACATGCTAAAAGAAACGAATTTAAAAGGTTTGAATTCGCTTGTGAATCAATCAAAATGAATTTAACTGATACTGGGATATGGTTTATGAAGGATCTGTCAAATAAGGTTTGTTCCTTCTCAAAATTGCAAGTAATTAAACAATGGTATAAATGCCACTTTGCACCCTTAAGTTTGTACGGACTGCCACTTTGTCCCCAATTTTTTTATTTTGACCAAAACGCACCCTAAAGTTTTATTTTTGTGCCACTTTGCACCCTCCGTCATGGTAGGACAAACGATTCTATCACGGCGTCCGACGTGGCACGCCATGTGTACCAAAAAGTGACTTGTGGCACACCACATGTACCAAAAAGTCGTGCCACATGTACCAAAAAGGGACACATATCACGCCACGTGTACCAAAAAGTGACACGTGGCATGCCACATGTTTCAAAAAATGGCACGTGGCATGCCACGTGCACAAAAGGATACATGCCACGTGTCATTTTTTGTCCACGTGGCATGCCACGTCGGACGCCGCGATCGATTTGTTTTGTCCTACCGGACAGAGGGTGCAAAGTGGCACAAAAATAAAACTTTAGGGTGCGTTTTGGTCAAAATAAAAAAGTTGGGGTAAAGTGGCAGTCCGTACAAACTTAAGGGTGTAAAGTGGTATTTATGCCATTAAACAATAGGTCATTTTGCCTTCAAAAACAGAACCTTAAAGAGTAAGGAACCAAGCGGGCTGATTCATTAAACATTGACATCAAAATCAAATCTACCCAACACTTCATTATTGCAAAATGCAAACTCGTCTAATACATACTAATTTATTTTGTATTATGCATTGCTTAAAATAAGAATCTCCCTGCATTTCTTTTTTTTTTTTGGAGTTGTTAGGATTTTCCTAGGCAGACGGTAAGTCTTTGTGTATATATACAATAGATGTAACATCTTTAGCACAAAGAGAGTGTATTTGTTTTTACTGCATTTCAAGCATCAAACAGACAATGACTTGAGCATTCAAACGTCCATTGTGTTACACGGAGTCACGAGAAATTATTTAGTGGGATGGTCCCACCACGTCCTCTATGGGACCAACCAATGATATTAAGACAACTCATCAATTTTCTAAAATCCTATCCCAATAATATCTTAAATTTGGGGACTTACCCTTTATAGAAGATTTATTTTAAAAGGGGGCTAAACCTTGAGCTAAAGTCGTGCCTAAATTTAAAGAGGTCATTTGACATGACAAGATTTCATTAGTTAGTCTCATGGATGACGTGGTGGGTCCGTCCCACCTAATAATTTCTCCAGAGTCACATGCTATAATCAACTCAAACTGATCTGGAAGACACAAATTTTAATAACAGAGAGCAAGTAATGCTAAATTACTAACTTGTAAACCAAGTAATTATTCTAATAACAAGTAAATCTCCAAAAAAGTTTCCACGTAATTTACAAGGCAACCTCCACGTAAATCTCTCCTGATTTGATTCTTCTTGTTAATCCTCTTGATTTACTTCCCAAGTTGTGTACATGACAATATCATGAGCTACTATATTTGGGATTAATGTGGTGTGAAGTCAATAATCCTGTAACAAAAAAATGACATTTTTATCTTCTTTAGAATTACAAAACTGAACTCATATGTGAGACTTCACAGAAATCAACTCATTAAATGTGACAGTTGAGAAATTTAT
This sequence comes from Corchorus capsularis, assembly GCA_001974805.1. Lineage (NCBI taxonomy): Eukaryota > Viridiplantae > Streptophyta > Magnoliopsida > Malvales > Malvaceae > Corchorus > Corchorus capsularis. The sequence goes on along the minus strand of AWWV01013944.1, from coordinate 8,588 downwards.
TTTATGTCCCTTTCAAACTTATTAACACCTTGAATTGCTCATTTTTTTTTCTTTTTACTTCTTTTCTTGGAATTATAATATTTTTCTTCACTCCTTTGGCTGTTTAATCAATTCAGCACCCATTTCTCCAATTTTGCTCCTTCTTCCCTTTGCATTTTGTCAGCTATGGCTGAAAGTAATGAACAAGTGGTGAGGAACAAGCAAGTGGTATTGAAGAAGTATGTGAATGTGGGTTTACCCAAAGAATCAGACATGGAAATCAGAGAGAGTAGCATTCAACTGAAGGTGCCAGAGGGTTGCAAAGATTCAGTTCTACTCAAGAATCTTTACTTGTCTTGTGATCCTTACATGAGAAGTCGCATGAAGAAGCTTGAAACACCTTCTTATGTGGATTCTTTTCAAACTGGGTCGGTGAGTGAAGTTAATCATGCATATTTAGTAGCAAAATCATCCTTTCGCTGCTCTTTTTTACTGTCAAGATTTACTTGTTCTGTTTCCTTCTTTTCTTTTGGTTATTGCAGATCTTTATTACTTCTATTGTAATGGAGTAGAATATATTAATTCTTGGTCATTTTGAAGTTAATTTGATGATTATGAGATAAAGGTTAATATAGAGAATTGCAGATCAAAATCTCATTAGAATGTTGTAAATATATCACAGGAAACTCAAGAGTAATTGGGTTGTTTTCTAATTAATATGCTCAAATGACAGTACTTCTAGGAGTTAGGATAATGCTAAGAGAGAAATGTAATTATTAACGAGTATAAATGCTGGAATCAAACTGAAATTCAGGTACTAACAAATTTGGTTTTCTGATTCTAGAGTGCTAAAAAGTTTACTTGACTTTTTTAATGTGGGATTAATTGCTCAGCCTATGAATGGTTATGGAGTGGGCAAGGTAGTGGATTCAACTCACCCAGATTACAAAAAGGGCGATTTGGTGTGGGGGTTTACAGGCTGGGAAGAGTATACTATAACAGCACCCTTTCTTTTGTTCAAAATTGAACACACTGATGTCCCTCTTACCTACTATACCGGACTTCTCGGTAAGTTGGATCACTAGATTTTCTGAAATGACAGTGCTAAGTATATGTTACTTATTGTTCAATATGTACATTGTAGGTATGCCTGGTATGACTGCTTATGCTGGTTTTTTTGAGGTCTGCAAGCCAAAGAAAGGAGAGTATGTCTATGTATCAGCAGCATCGGGCGCGGTTGGTCAGCTTGTTGGGCAGTTTGCTAAACTTTTAGGCTGCTATGTTGTTGGAAGTGCTGGAAGCAAAGAAAAAGTCAGTTTCGTTATGATTTAGCTACCATCTTTATCATACTCTTTCCTCCACAATGTGACCTAAAGCTGTCTCAAGTTACAATCTTTGTTTCTTTTTCTTTTCTCCTGTATCTTAATTATTATTGTTTTCATTTCATCGATCAAAGGTTGAGCTGCTGACAAACAAGCTTGGCTTTGATGCGGCTTTCAACTACAAGGAAGAGCAAGACTTGGATGCTGCATTGAAAAGGTCAGTGGCATAAATTAGATAAAATAGTTGATTTTCAGTCCCTAGATCCATTCCCTTTTATTATCAAGATGCTATTCCGTATTCAGATGTCATATATAAAAATCAATGCTGTATTTTTTTTGCCAGGTACTTCCCGGAAGGTATCGATATATACTTTGAAAATGTTGGTGGAAAGATGCTAGATGCGGTGCTACTCAACATGAGGATCCATGGCCGTATTGCTGTGTGTGGAATGATCTCACAGTACAACAATGAGCGGCCCGACCCAGTGCACAACCTGATGTATATTGTGGGAAAACGAATCCGCATGGAAGGATTTATTGTTTCTGATTTTTATCATCTCTACCCAAAGTTCCTAGAACTGGTTATACCTTCCCTTAAAGAAGGGAAGATAACATATGTTGAGGACACAGCTGAAGGCCTTGAGAGTGCTCCGGCGGCTCTCCTTGGCCTCTTTACCGGTCGCAATGTCGGGAAACAGTTAGTTGTGATATCCCATGATTGATGTACTGTGCTTGCTTAAGAACTCATCGGCAGTTATGTTTGGTTTAATAAAAGACTCTTCTATTAAGACTCAAATGATTTCAATCAACTTTTATGATCGTTGCCTCCCATCCTAAAAACCTTTAATGAGTTCAAATAAGATGGTGACATGCTAATAAACATCAAATCAAATATAGGTTTGCTTGATTCAAATTCAGCAACATGCTAATTAACACGAATTTAAAAGGTTTGAAAAGGTTTGTTCCTTCTCAAAAGTGTGAGTAATTAATCAATAGGCCAATTTGCCTTCAAAAACAGAACCTTCAAGAGTGAGCAACCAAGCAGGCTAATTCATTTGACATTGACATCAAAATCAAAGCTACCCAACACTTCATTATTGCAAAATGCATTGCTTAAAATAACAATCTCCTTGCATGTTGCAGTCTTTCTTTTATTTATTATTTGGAGTTGCCAGGATTTTAACACAGATAACTAGATAACTAGAACTAAGAGTCTAGTACTCTATCGACAAGCCATGTGGCTGTCGGCTCCCTTGCCCTTTTATGTATGTTTAAGTAGGTGGTATCATGTATGTATGTGTTCATGGCTATTGATAAGATTATCCCACACCTTGTATATCCTATCATGGACTAACAACGCAGGAGCTGCTCCGATAGAACTCCCCCTAACACCAACCAATATAGATAAACTCATTTCCTCGCCTAAACTTGGATTCTGAAACTTTCAAAACTCATTCAGAAAACAGAGTCAGATGAAAAGTTAATTAAGAACATTGTTGTGACAAGGGATTGGCATTTCTTTCGCACAGGTGTATGCTACAATACAGCAACATGTAAAGGGAAATTGGAATTGCAAGCCTTTCACCATATTATTACATCTTGTACTCCAAAACTCAACCATCTAAACTCCAAGATCATATGCTGCTTTGCTTTATATACTGAAACTACAAATGCTGAATTTAACCTATATAAAATACAAAAGCAAATTAAAAATGGTTCATTAGACAATTCAATTTTATAGATGCAAAACAAATGTAATTTTCCCAGGCAGACAGCAAGTCTTTGCGTATATACAATAGATTTAACATCTTTAGCACAAAGAGAGTGTATTTCGTTCAAGGATCTTTGTTTCTGCTGCATGTCAAGCATCACACAGGAAATGACTTGAGCATTCAAACATCCATTGTGTTACACAGATGCTAAAGTCAACTCAACTGATCTGGAAGACACAAATTTTAATAACAGAGCTTAAACAACAAGATTTCATGGCATCTAACATGGGGGTATCGGTGAATTACATGGTGGATTCACATGGAGCAATTCCATATGAAGGGCAGTTCAATTGATGATTTCTCTAACTAGCCAATCCAAACTGGGGAGGGCAAAGTACAAAATAAGGAAAGAAGGGACAGCAAACACAATGGTGATAAGCATGTACATGGCCAAAATGGTTGCACTGGCAGGTATGGCATATAAGACCATCAACAGAAATATGACAATCAAAGGGAACTTAGCTATTAACTGAAAAAAGAAAACCAAGGACTTACGAAGTGATAATTGGAGTCTTTCAGCACTGAAAAAGCTAGTGACCAGGCGGCCTTCGTGATGGCTAGACTCCGAATGTTCTGAATGGTGGCTACTACATGATGATCGCCTGCTGTTTGCATGCCGAAGCTGATTTCCCCCTTCTACTGTTCTACTAATGCAGGTGGGTGGATGCCAAGCCTGAAAGCAAGAATGAGACTTTGACCTATCGCCATTCATGCTCTCAACCATCCAAAGGAGAAAGTAGTTCTTGCTGGGAAACTTGACATTCCCCTTGTAGACCAACCTTGGAGACAATAGATTACACCATGGGCATGAGACGAAGAACGGAAGATGGATTGGTAATGTAGGGAATTTCACAACAGCCCTTTGTAGCCCTAAGACACAATTTTTACATAAAGTATGGCCACACCATAAAACATAGGGTACATTCTCTACAATATTGAAGGATTCCCAGCAAATTGGGCATTCCAATCTGTCCTCTCTACTGTTGTTCAAAGAAGGTTCATCATCTGAGCATTCTGAAGAAAGCTGACATTTTCTCACAGAATCAGTCTTCAACCCGCTGGCTCCAGTAAAGGCCTTTGAAGCGAAATTCCACATGGTATGTGGGGGATCAGCAGGCTACCGTGGAAGGTACTTATTCAAATGCACTTGGCCATAGATTGTAAACCTGGCATCTACATCATACAAGTAGTAAAGAAAAGATCGCCCTAAACTGCCAATTCAAAGGTTTAAATTCCATAAAATCAGATAATTAATCTTTACTAAACACAAAGAATTCTCTACATGCTGGAACTTTATGTGCTCAAAATGAAGCAAGCATTTCAAAATCAAACAACCAGTTCAGCGAGCATGTTAAAAAGAAGTCCTTTCGCAACACTGCATTTGATTGAAATCCCTGTTCAAGGACAAGATTTAAATTTCCTTTCCCAATTTCTTGAATTCTGTTTCTATCAGGTTTAACTGTTTAGAATTCAATACTACATTGAGATTGAATCTTAATTCTCTTAAAAAGAAACCAAGCCTATGCTAAAAATTACTACCTAATAACACTAGCAGAGGACCAAAACCAATGCCATTTTGAATGACTTGAAATGAATTCCTTACATTCTTCAATTGTCCCCTAAAAGAATCTCAGAAACAGAAAAAATCCACCAAGATAACTGGATTTTATTCATCATCATGCAAAATTAGAATCAGAGTTTAAAAGGATTGAGTTATTACGTTTCCAAGTTGAAACAACTTTAGTATAATTATTTGATCGAAACTCAAAAGGTTTCTTCCTTTGCTCATTATTTCTCAATTCTCATCAAGCTTAACTAACTCTATGAAGAAACAAATCATTACCCATAGAAAAGAAGTAGCCAAAGCCAACACATAAGAAGGAAAGTGAAAAGAGCCTATAAATGCTGAAGAATTATTATCTGATAGAAAAACATAAGAAGAAAAACAAAGATAAGAAGAAGGAAACATACCACCAAGAGAAGAAGATGATGATGACAATTAAGAAGAAGAATAAATTTATTTGATTTTGATTTTGATTTTTTTTTTTCTGGATTTTGGAGAGAGGAAGAAAGGGAAGTAGGGAACCGAATAAAGAGCTGATGAAAGAGATAGTGAATAGTGATGATGACATGAACTCTGTCTTTCTTTCTTTCAACAATGACCGACGCAATCAATTTGATCTTTTTTTCTTTTTCGTTTTTTTTTTTTTTAATTGATGAAATGAAATTGGTCACAACTCACAACTCAAGTAAATGGGCTAATTTGACCAAAAAAAGTAAATGGGCTAAAAGTTTCGGCCTGGTGTGAAAAGGGCTCGTAGGAAATGGGTAATGGCTTCTTCAAGGCCCAATTCTGAAACTTGACTGAGCCCAATCCAACTTATAGTGATCATTCTCTAATTTAGGAATTAGGAGTTTGCATGATTTGAGAAAAGACCCCATTATATTGTAGTGAAGGAGAAAGTTTCAGGTATTGACTCTTATTTTGATCTTCCTTGTTTTCACTCAAAAAAGATTGTATATTCCTGAGATTTTAGATACTATCTAGAAGTACCTATAGGTGGGCGGATTAACATATCAGGCAAAAAAAATCCCCGACTATTGGTTGAGGTGGTGCCTACACCCCGGTAAAGGTGAGAACATAAGTTCGATCCCCCAGAAACGCATTTGTTAGTAGGGTTTTAACCTTCATGCTTACGATTTGAAAGGGATTAATCTCAAGCCCATAGGACTTGGGGATATATACCCTTTTCAAACATTAAAAAAAAAACCCGTCAAAAGTTAGGGTCACCATGAAGTCAATACAACGATTTGCCGATGCCATGCTAGCTTGCAATCTAAGTTCAATCCATAATTTACATATAAACGTGAATCCATAATTTTAACATGATGGGCATCTAACCAACGCGGATTAAGTGGAAGGAATTTACCCCTTAAGCAAAGTCTTTCACTCGTGTCATATGAGTCTTATGAATGGAGAAAATTATAGGGGTTAGAGAGTTTTTTCCGATTGGGTCCGACGTGGCTTGACTCCAATTAGTCGGAGTCCAATATAACCTACCAGATAGGGTGTTCGGTTCTTCAAAAAATATATATATCTAATTAAGTCCTTCAATTAGATTATGTACGTAGTTGTGATCAATGGGTATACTAGATAGGGAGAGGATTCTCTCCACTACTAAAAAGTAGTGGAGAGATCCTGTTGCGATTAAACTAGCCTAAAACAATAAACAAGAATAAGAAGATTTTACGTGGTTCGATCAATTTGATCTACGTCCACGGGCAGAGAGAAATTCTTATTAACTTGGGAGAAAACAATACATCAAGAATACAAGATATAGACCCCTTATATAAACATAGGGTATTTAGTCCTATTCGGACTAGGAGAACTAATCCATACCGCGGGGGGAAGCCCCCCGCACCCCCTACGCCTATTCTGCGTCTTCCCCGCATGACCCGATCCCTCCGCTTCCATCACAAACCTCTAGGAAAAATACACAAAATTCGTAGCTCCACAAATTTCGGGTCGGGTCACAATTCGGGCCGGGTTAACAAGAATTCCAGGCACAAATAACAATTCTCCACCTTGACTTGAATTCTACATAACCCAATCGAAGTATTTCCACCTTGACTTAATTTTACCAAATCACCAAAATAAGCCAAGCTTACCTCTCTGCCAATCAAGCCCCTAAGGGCTTCATGCTATGCGAACATTTACCAAGTCCAAGCTATGCTTGAACTTGTCAGTTGTCAATGGTTTCGTCAACATGTCTGCAGGATTATCAGCTGTAGGAATCTTCTCTATAGTGGCCACCTTATTATCCAAAGCATCATGAATAAAATTCAATCTAACATCAATATGCTTTGATCTTTCATGATACACAGGGTTTTTCGCCAAACTCAAAGCACTCTGACTATCACAATAAATAACAGGTTGCGAAACATCCAAACCCAAACTATCAACAAGACCATGCAACCACATACCTTCTTTAATCCCTTCAGTCAATGACATATATTCTGCCTCAGTAGTAGACAAAGCAACAATTGCTTGAAGTGTTGCTTTTCAACTAATAGCACAACCATACAGGGTGAAGATATAACATGTTAAAGATATTCTTTTAATAAGGTCACCAGCATAATCAGAATCAGCATAACCAATCAATCCGGAATTACCATCAGAACCATAAACCAAACAGACATTCTTCGTTCCATTCAAATATCGCATAATCCACTTAACAGCCTCCCAATGAGCTTTACCAGGATTACTCATAAACCTACTAACCACACTAACAGCATGAGCTAAGTCTGACCTAGTGCAAACCATAGCATACATCAAGCTACCTACTGCGCTAGAATATGGTATTCTACTCATGCAGTTAACTTCATCATCAGAACTAGGTAAAGCACTAGCATCAAGTTTAAAATGTATAGCTAAAGGGGTACTAACTGGTTTGGCTTTATCCATTTGAAAAGATTGCAGAACCTTTTCGATGTATTTCTGTTGAGATACATACAACAAACCTGCTTTTCTATCACTCCAATTCTCCATACGCAAAATCTTTTTCGCTGCACCCAAATCCTTTATCTCAAATTCACTGCTTAGCAAAGCTTTCAGGCTATTAATCTCAGCCAAATCCTTGGCTGCAATCAACATGTCATCAACATATAGCAGCAAATATATATATATGAACCATCAGACAACTTCTTAGAGTACACACATTTATCATATTGATTTCTAGCAAAATCATGAGAAACCATAAATGAGTCAAACCTCTTATACCACTGTCTAGGAGACTGTTTCAAACCATACAAGGACTTCTGCAATAAGCACACATGGCCTTCATTCTCAGAATCAATAAATCCCTCAGGCTGTGACATGTAAATCTGTTCCTCTAGATTACCATGCAAAAAAGCAGTCTTAACATCTAACTGTTCTAGATAGAGATCAAGAGTACTAACCATGGCTAGAAGAACCCGAATAGTTTTGTGCTTCACAACTGGTGAAAATACGTCATTGTAGTCTATTCCCTCCTTTTGCGAAAAACCCTTAGCCACAAGTCTAGCCTTGAACCTTGCAGGTTCTACTCCGGGGATTCCCTCTTTCCTTTTGAATACCCATTTACATCCTACTGGTCTCACTCCTTTTGGCAATGGTACAAGCTTCCATGTCTCATTCTTTGCAAGAGATTGCATCTCCTCATTCATAGCTAACAACCAGTCTGCTGCATTCTCACTCTTAATTGCCTCCTTATAGGATCTTGGTTCATCAGAATCAATAATTTCTGCCACTGACAAAGCATATGCAATAGGATCAGTTTCACCAACATTAAGACTAATGCAATCTGCATACCTCTGTGGCTTTTTTATTTCCCTCCTGGTTCTCCTTTCTGCTATACTTTTTGGACAAATCATCAGTTTCAGTTCTAGGCTCTTCTGTAGTAACAGAAGGTGATTTTCAAAGGTGGAGCATCAAATCCACACTCTGGTCAGTACCTGCAAGATCAACAAGCTCCTC
>AWWV01013943.1:0-17919 GCA_001974805.1 Corchorus capsularis | reverse complement strand
ACTGTGAACGTGAATAGAAAGGATTGGAGCTTGAGATTAGATGATGCTTTATGGGCTTATAGGGCTGCTTTCAAAACACCAATTGGTATGTCACCATATAGAATTGTGTTTGGTAAGGCTTGTCACTTACCTGTGGAATTAACACACAAGTCATGGTGGGCAATCAAGCAATGCAACCTCAATTTTGATCAAGCTGGTTTACAAAGGAAACTTCAATTGCAAGAGCTCGAGGAGATTAGGAATGATGCATATGAAAGCGCAAGGATCTATAAGGAAAAGACCAAAGCAATTCATGATCAAGGAATTCTACACAAGAGTTTTTATGAAGTGGCAAAAGGTTCTTTTATACTATAGTAAGTTGAAGTTATTCCCTGGTAAGTTACAATCAAGATGGCGTGGACCTTATGAAGTTGTCAAAGTCTATCCAAGTGGAGTCGTCGATATACGCAAAATTGGTGATTCTGAGATATATAAAGTTAATGGACAACGCCTCAAACCATTTTTGGAGCGAGAGCGAACATGTTGGATCGGGAAAACAAACTTGGAAGATCCAATTTACCTTCCTTATGAAGAGTAACATTGGGAAAGTCAAGCTAATGACTTTAAACAAGCGCTTATTGGGAGGCAACCCAAATTAATTTAACTAACCTTTAATTTTCATGTTTTTGTTCTTTATGTTTTTCGTTTTTGTAGGGTACTAAGACCTAAGCTCACCAAGGAAGCAATGGAAGTATATTCAATTTTGATTATGTTTGTAATTTTAATTGAATTTACATTTGTGGATTAAGTAAAAATAGGAATTGAAGATGTGTGATTACATGGGGACCCATATAGAATAACTAAGGACCCATGTCAATGCACTGAAGACCCATGTCAACAAGACCGCAGCACCAGGCGAGCTAGGGCTCGACTGCCGCTGGGCGCCCAGGCGACAGCACGCCAGGCCCCAGCAGGCCTGGAGCCCGATTGTCGCTGGGCGCCTAGGCCGTGAGCCTCAGCGCCCATGCCGCAACACACAACCCCCAGCCCGCATCCTGGTGGTTTGTCAGCACAAGTCCAATTCCAAATTGGACTAGGATTTCGATCCTAAGCTAACTTAATCCGAATTTTCTCCTTCCCAAATCAGGTTTGGACTATTTTTAGATGTTTCCTAGGTAATTTCCTTTACTTATTCTCCAAGTTTATGTTAAATTCTTTTAGAACTAGGATTAATTCACTATATAAAGGGAGTTTTACCCCTTTATTTTCTTCACATCACCACCGCCGGCCTTAGAGGTAAACTCTCTTCTTTTCTTTTTCAATTTAATTTTCCAGATTTATTCTTTAGTTATTAAGCTTTCAATTTGCATATTTATTTTAACTTTGGAAGAATTGAGTTGAGAAAACTAACATAGTGTCGTTTGGAGTTGTGTAGATTTGTTGAATTTTTCTTTAGCTCACTTGTTTTTGTCGACAAAAGAATAAATCTGGAGCACAATTTGAAGCGCAATTTGAAGCTTTGAGAGCTCAATTCAAGGACTATGGGAGCTTATATGATGAGAATTTTGAAGGACGATTCACAAGAGAGGACTGTCGCGAGATCCTTGCTATGGTGGACAACCTTCCAGCCGAAGATGTAGCTTCCAAGCCCGGTTTCAAAGCTCGAATGATCTCTCAAGCCATGTGGAGGAAGGTCAAGGCCGCATATAAGGAGCAAGTGAAGAGAGAGAATGCCAAAATTGATGATGATGGCATGCCAAACGCTAAGTTTTTCTCTCGAGAAAGACCTCGCTTTGGACAATCTCACTACTCAAGAGGACCCTCAAGGAGATCTAAGCCATAGATGGGAGCAAGGCCTGCACCATGGAGTAATATGCCGCGCATTGATGGCTATGGAAGGAAACCCTATCGACCTCTATACCGCCCTCCACCCATGCCAAGCCATTATGCTCTATATAACACCATTCATGTCGCCTCTTCCTCTCACTACAATCCTGTTGGACCACCAATTATCGTTGCTTCCATGAGTAGGGTTTTGAGAGGAGTTCCACCACCTATGCCCTTGATGACCAACCTACCCAAGGTTAAAGAGGTAAAAGAAAAGTCTTTTGTTTCGATTTCTTCTGAATCTGACCCAAGTTTAGACCTAAATTGTAAGTCAAAAGATGATGAAGAGGAATTTGAGCAAGAGGAGGAACGAAAAGAGTCAATCACTCATCCTGTTTTCATCAAGATCAAGAGCATTCATGATCGTGTGTTGCAAATTCAAGAGGAACTCAATGGTATTGTCCAAAGCTTGGAGGAATTTGTTGAGCTTATGGAGAAGGCTATCGATGAGCCTCTCTAAACCTAGACTTTCGAAACCCTAATTTTATTTTTATGCACTTAGGTAGTAGTTTTTTATTTTAAGCATGTTTTTATTTTTCTATCAATAAGACAATTAAGTTTTTCCCTTTCCCTTTTTCCCTTTTAATTTCATTAAATTGTTTTTAAGTCTAAGTTGCAACTTCATCAACCATACAAGGTATGCCGCTCAATCCTAACTCTTTAATTTTCACACGCATCTTTATTTGGTTGATTTGTTGTTTACTTTCACATTGAGGACAATGTTGAATTTAAGTGTGGGGGAGGAGATAGGTGAATGCTTAATATATTAGTCATCTTAGTTTACTTAGTTATAATAAATAAAATGTTTGTGGGTATCGTTTTAGTTAAGTAAACCATCAGGTGGCATAACACCTCCTAAGTACCCCTTCAGTCTTAGGTTGAAATGGCTAGCGTCACGAGCTAAGTGCCGCCGTACACCTACGAAAGTGGAATAATTTTTGCATGTTTAGATTAGTATTAACTTTTGGTTTAGTTTTTAGGAATTGGTTAGGTAGTTCCTTACCCCTTGAATTTTGGATAATTCAATTTTAATTGTTATATACATGTTAAGTGATTGGTTTAATCATGAAAGATTGATGCTTAGAATGTTAAGAATGCTTTAATTTTTTATTAAGTTTTATCATGCATTTGATTTCTTAGAATTAAGTATAATTTGAGATTGTGATATAAGCTTATTTATCCAATGCTTTCATGACTTATTACTTCTAGAACTTGTGTTGATTCTTGATTACAAATATGAAGGTATGTCATGGATATGTCAAGACATAAGTGTGGGGGTAGTAAGGGTAACTACATCTTTGGGAAAGAAGTGTTTTCATGAAGAGAGGAGAAGAGATATTTTTGTTCTAAAAAAAAAATCCATTGTTGTCACTCTTTTCTTTAACAAAAGGAGTTAGTAACCCTTGGAAAGAGGATAAGAGGCATGGAATTGCGGAAATATTGTCCCTCTTAAAAATGAGTGTTAGTAACCTCAAAAATAAAGGGAGCTAGTAGCCCCAAACCTTGGACACTTCTAAGGTTAGTAACCTTGATTCTTTAAAGTAAGTCGCCTTTTCTAAACCCATGCTAATCTTTGATTAATATCCATGATAGTGCTTTTTCTTTGAAAATAGATATATACATAAGCTTATAGTTAGTGATGGTCATGTGAAGAAGAGGATGGTAAGTGAATTGAACTTCTCTTATTATGTTTACTTAAGGATGATGATTCTTGTTATTGCTTGATTTTGAGATTAAGTATTCTCATTGTTCTTTGCTCTCTTGACTTTATGCTTAGATTATTTCTTGATATGTATGTGCAATTGAAATTGTTTACCCTTTCTTTTGAGAAAAGTGCACTAGTTTGCTAGGGACTAGCAAAGCTTAAGTGTGGGGGAAATATGATCAGACCAAAATTATACATATTTTTATGGTCATTTTCCTATGCTTTTTGGGTATTTTATGCTTTATTACGCCTTGTATTTGGTTTATTTGTGTTTATAGGTGTTAAAGGGAAGAAAAGTGCAAAATCACCACTTTTGTGCCTTTTTGGAGCCTTTTTGGATGATTATTTACACAAATATTTTCCAAGGACAATTCGGAGGAAGAATGGAGCCAATATGATCGTGATTGAAGAGCTTGAAGAGTCAATTTTATCATCATAAGATTGATTTTCAAGAGTTTGAAGCAAAGGAGCAAAGTTGAATTTCAAGGCAAGAAGATATGTCAAGATGTGTCAAAGCACTGGAGTACATGGGTCGCGAGGCAAACCACATGGGGCGCTAAGCATAGCACATGGGCGCCCAGCGCTAGTTGAGACATGCCACCAGCAAGCATATGGGCGCTTGCGACATGGGGGCTGAGGCTAACGCCCTGGGCGCACAAGCCATCTACATGGGCGCCAAGGGGGATTCGGGTTTCAGCCATGCGCGCACATCCGCATGCGATGCGTGTCTTCACCTTGAAGCTTCTTCACTTGTTTCCAGATTTGGCGACCTTTCTGTATTTTGGCCATAACTTTTGATCCAGAGCTCCACTTGAGGCGTATGAGTAGCCGTTGGAAAGCTGACTTCAGGATCTACAACTTTCGTGTTTTGTTCGAAGCCCAGTTTTGCCTTTATCGTGGATGAAAATTCCCTTGAATTTTCTGCAGACATGCTGGACTTTGGAAAGCCCAAGAATCAAGCCCAAGATGATTTGATAAACCCTAATTCGGTACAAAGGGATAGCTCAGACATGGAGGATGACTTTAAACCCAATTAAAGGTGGTTTAATGTGCTTAAATTACTATCTTGTCCTAGGTTAAGTTAGCCCTAAGTCTGTAGTATAAATAGCTACATATTCTCTCTAGAAAAGGAGTTGGCAATTTTGATTGAAGATTGAAGCAAGGAGCCGCCGACCATACTTAGGTTTTTCTATTCCTTTTGATGGCTACTCAATTCATGAGTAGCTAATCTTTTATTTCTCCAATGTAGAATCTTATTGATCTCTTGACATTTAATTTATGGGGAGACTTTTGTTCTTAATAATTTGATTTCCACTTGAATATGTTTCTTATCTCTATGCTTCATTTTATGTATTCATGTCTTGATGGATTTGAAGGCCTACTTATCTTGATAATATGAATGGTATAGTTAGATTCAAGTAGCTCGAGTCAAGCTAAAGTTGGTCCAAGTAACAATTGCAATTCTAGGAGTCCTAGGTTCAATGGGATATCAAACCTTGTCGAAATCTTTAGGCCGAGATGGAAATTGATGTAGGCAAGTTTGGTATTGATTTATCATGCATGTGGAAAAGTAGATCTTAATGCTTGTCCTATGATTCTTCACAGGGTGAATGTTTGATTAGGAACAATAGAGATTAATCATCAGCGAGATGCGGGTTAATTCTTCTTAGCATGTTGGAGGGTTGAGTATTCCTCTCCTATACCAATTATTCAAGTGGAGTTGTTTGAGATATTAGGGAGATTATTTTGTTCTAAGGAAAGTTGAAGCCTACGTCTTAGGATATATACTACTTTAGAATGATTTATGATACTTAATTGATTGGAAATTAATATCGAATTTATGTTTTGTGTCGATGATCCATGTTAATATTGTCAAGGGTGAAATAGATTCTATATTGGAGGCTTTCTTTATATAGTTGATTACTCAATTTACTTTTCGTTTAATTTTTTTTGCTAGTTTTAATTTAGAATTACCAAAATCTCTATTTCCAAATTAATCTTTTTAACATAATTAATCAGTAAAGAAGTTATCCTCTCTCCCTGTGGATTCGACCCCTACTTGCCCTAGCTACTAGTTATTGGTTTGTGGGGAATTTATCTTGTGATTTGATCAACGACCGATCAAAGTCTCTGAAGTCAACTCCTTCGAACTTCTTCCGAAGCTCGATGTCAAGTCCATTTTGAGCTAGGCGTACGAATTCCATTTCTTAAAGAGGTGTACGACACCTATTCCTTAGCTTCTTGAAACGAGCTAAGTAATCCTCGGCTAATTCACCTTTCTTTTGATAAAGACGGGATAAGTCAGCCATGGATACCTCAGGCTCAGTCCTATAGAACTGAGTATGGAACAATCTCTCCATTTATTCCCAAGTTCTCACAGAGTTAGGCGGTAGGTTGATATACAATGTAAACGCCGCTCCAGTGACAGAGTTGGGAAAGAGACGAAGCTTGTGGTATCCAGAGTTAGCCTCTACACATTGCACAGTGAAGCGAGCAATATGTTCCAAAGTCAACTGTTCACTTGAAGTTTCGGAGAAGCAAGTGAAGTCAGGGACCTTGTACCCTCGAGGAAGTCGATAAAGTCTATCATACTCCTCTAGATAGGGCTTCTGGAAGGATGGTCGTCAAATCCTTCGGTAAGCTGGACCAATCATATCCTCAAGTATTTCTCTAAGGTTATTCTGATTGACTGGTCCCTCTTGAGGAAGATGGCATGGAGGAGGATAGCGTTGATGGCCATTCCTTGCTCCATTGCCATTACCATTCCTCACATGAGGTGGAACGTAGGCCACAGCACGACGTTCATCGACGTTATCAACAGCGTTATCACCAATATCCAGTTGGTTTTCACCTCCAAGCCTAGGGTTGATAGCTCCCTGAGGGATAGGAGGTGGAGGTGGAACCTGATGGTTGTTCACCTCTTGGTGGACTTGTTGGAGGGGAAAGGCGGTAGGTTGAGCATTAACCAGATGCCGGTTTTGCCCCCCAAGTCCTTGACCTCCAGGTCTACCTTCCAACCTGTTGATGATCTGCTGGATGTTCTCCTGCGAGTCAGCTCTTTGCTGGGCTAGTTGTTGCATCAAGCGCTCTTGAGAGTTATCAAACTTCTCAAGTGACAGGGCGATAGCATTAAGAGCTTTCCACAGGCTACCATCATTCAACTTGAGAGGGGAGTCAACTTCCTCATCTCTCAACCTAGTAGATCCAAGCGGAGTAGATCCAAGTGGACTCTGGCTTGATGAATCTTGAGGTTTCTTATCTCCTCCCTTAGGTGGCATAGTTAGGTATGAGTGCAGGAAAAGTAAATAGAAAGAAAACCTTCAAACGTTGAGATGAGAAGACAGGATGCTGTGTCCCACCTAGAACGTGGAAGAAGCCGTCAGTGTGGACCTCCTAGAGGTGGGCACCTTAGACTATAGAGAGAGAGAGTCGGGGATCGCCGACTAGAGAGAGAGAGAGAGAGGAGAAAAAACTTCAAAAGAGATGTGGGCAAGATGCCTTATGGATTAGCTCATATGGGAAGCCAACGTAGTTGGGTCCCACCGGGCGTGCCGAAAAGAGATGTTGCGCCAAAAATCTGGTGGAAAGAGTTTCTGCGAAAACTACTTAATGACAGCATGAGGGTGTGCCAGTCAATTTGCTGAAATTGACAAAGAGTATAACTAGGTTGAAAAAGAAAGATCAAAGCGATTTGTGGGACTGGATCAAAGTCACACCGAAGCATTTAAATCATCGATCCACTAGATTGACTTCCAAAAAGAGATAACAAGAATAGGGGGGAAAAGGACAATTTGATTGCCGTCTTTTCTAAAATAAACAAGAGATTTTTGTTTTAACGTCAGTAGACGAGATTGAACAAGAGAATTTTGAAGAACGAGTAAGAACTCGTGATGAACAAGAGTAAAAAGGCACAGAGCTTAGTTTTTTGCCGGAGCAAGTTTGTGAGATATGAGATCTGATTTGAAGCTCTGGATTTGAATCCTTTATATAGGGGGCGGCATGGGCCTTGAATCTGGTGGGCTTTACTTGCTGAGGAAGGCTAACTCTTCTGATTGGTTGGAGGAAATTTCTAAGAAGTTGTAGTGAAGCTTCCTTCTCCTTCTGGTTGCTGCAGCAGGTGATAGGAGGGTGAGGAGAGGAGTGTGAGGCATCCCTCATAGTGATAAAGGCGACTTCCCTCTTATGACACCCAGGTAGTATGGTACTTGGTAGCATTAGGTGATAGGCTGCATCTGTTGTATCAGGTGTAGTCCTTATTGCCTCCAATGAGCTGAAACTACTAAATTAGCTGAGAGGTGACCATGGGCATGAGAGCATGATACCTTGGCCACGAAATTCCTCATACTTAGCCACATTTAGCTCATCAAATCATGAAAATACCCTTTTACTAAGAGCTATGGCTAAACCGGGGTGATAAAGCCACTGTGTCCTTAACTGAAAAGAGTGTAAAAGTTGCAAACGAACTTGGATTGAGCTCAAACTTCACCAGTAGTGTTCATATATCAGTAATAGACTATGGTAAAAATCTTGGCTTGATCTAAGCCTTCCTTCATAGTAAACCGAGCTTCTCACCTCAAATTGTCTTTAAATGAAAAACTAGCATAGGTTTTTCATTCTAAGTCTGAATAAGCTGAAATTTTGCCAACGGACTTTGAATATTCATATAAGACTATGGAAAACATTCTAAGTAAAACTGAGCTCCCATTGATGGTGAACTAGGTTTCTCTCCCTGAGTTGTCCTTAAATGAAAAACTAGCATAAATTTTTCATTCTAAGTCCAACGAAGCTGGTTTTCCACCAGTAGACTTAGATTATCCCCATGAAGCTATAGGAAAAATTCTAAGTAAAACCGAACTCTCTAGCATAGAGAAGTTGGTTTGACACCCCAAACTGTCCTTAACTGAAAAACTAGCATAAATTTTTCATACTAAGTCTGTTTGAGAGAAAATTTCACCTAGATGACCTATGTGTATCAAGGAACATCATGGTAAAACCCCTTCTTGGAGCCGCACCCCCTAGCTAGCTCAATTGGTTTGACCTCGCCTTTTTGTCCTTAAATGAACAAAATGCAAGTTTGTCTCCCAGGGGAGTAGTACTAGCTGGGACGGCTTAACCACTATACTAGGGTGGTCATGTATGAGGGTGGTGAGTGATAATATCTCACACCTCCCTTAGTTCAGTAAGTGTTTCTCTTGTTGTTACTCTCTTACTCCCTGCCTCTTCAATGCAAGGGATGAGGAGACTGCATCCTATGACTAGGATAGCCATAGGGCAGCCTTCCCTGGGCATGGGAAAGACTTAGCTGATTTTATTCCATGATATATCTCTCACCTACATGGTCAGGTAGCATACAACTCCCTTCCTTACTCTCTGCCTGAGGTATCAAGGCTGCTGTATCTAAGGAAGCTGCACCCTTGAGGCTTATCATACCACATCCCTATAGGTAGGGGCGGCACATAGCGAGTAATTAATGATAATTATTCCAAAAATAATTATTATTAATTAATTTAATTATTAATTTTGGCCTTTATTCATTAGTTACAAGATTTTCTCCTCATTCTGACAGAATCAGGGTGGTGCAGAAACTAAGTTTCATCAGGATTTCTGATCAAATCCTGACCACTCATCTTGTTCTATTATATGCAAAGATCAATTTTCCCTCAATTGTAAATTGAGGTATAAACACTTTCTAAGGCATTGCTGAAAGGGAACCTGCTCTAAGGTCTACTTTGAAGGTTGCTATTCTGAGGATAACTGCTGAAAATTGAGAAAGATGGCATGTTCTGAGGCTAACTTTGATAACTGCTAAAAATTGAGAAAGACCTATTCTAAGGTCGACTTTGATAATCTTATTGAAGATACCCATAGGATTTTGATGCATGCCCGAAGGCAATCAGAATTGCGGCCTAGAGGCTTCGGATTTTGTGCCCGGAGGCTGTCAGAATTACTACCCGAAGGTTTCTGGCGTTGTGTCCGGAGGTCTTATAATATTCCCGGAGGGTATCTGAATTGCTACCCGGAGGTTTCTGATATAATGCCCGGAGGCTGCCAGAATTACTACCGGGAGGTTTCTGACGTTGTGCCGGGAGGTCTTATAACCTGCCCGGAGGCTGTCAAGAATTGCTTCCCGGAGGTTTCCTGATTTCATTAAAAAGTTCTTGAACTAGCAAACTCTGATATCTTCGTCTCTTATCTCTTAACTATCTGATTTTTCTCCTTGACTGCGTTGTCCACTCGGACCCTTCTATGAATCTGTTTATCTTCTTTTCCTTTGATGCCATATGTTTTGTGTCTTTTAATAATCTCTGTGACTCACTAAGACGTTCTTGCCCCTTTGTTCATCATACCTTCTTCTTAAATGCTCCTTTTGAATTTCATGTCAGAACTTCACCTCTTCTACTTTCTAATGCCTTCTAAAAACTTGATCCTGACTCCTTCTTAAGTCTTTCTATATCTCTTATCTTGTCCCAATTGAACCTTGCTTCCTGAGGCTCTCTTTTTTGCCTTTGTCTCTATATCTTCCTCTCATTGCCCCGTTGCGCCGATGAAGACCCTCTTCAACCCCTTTCAAACTTTCTAAGAAGATCATCTTTGATCACTGTTTCTTTTAATGACTTCGACTCCTTTTTTGCAAACTCCCAATGTCTCTCCGACGAGCTTTCTTGCTTTGGATCTATTAGGAGTGACTTGAGTTAAGCAGACTCCATTGCCCCATTCTTGGCACCATTTTCCTTGCCAACTTCCTGCAACCTAGTTTAATTCAGAAGTCAAAATTCTTATATGTATTGATCATGTAGCAAAATCTTCTTGAAATATGACATGGTTTAAAATGATCCCACAAGACATCTCCCTTTTGCCCTTGAAAAACATTTGATGACTTTGCTAAAAATACCCCACATGTTGCCCCACCAAAAGAGACATTCTTAAAAGATTTGGTGACCACCACTTAGAAAATTTTCCTGTCTGATATCCTTGACTTATCCCTCTTCTTGGGCTCACAAATGGGATGCAAATCTTTTGCAAAACGTATTTTCAAAACATTCAGAATGTGTCACTTGTCTCAAAAATGGTTTTTATCAACACTAGGTATTGAAAGAAGTCTAGTTCGAAAGGATTGAATGGTAATTATCAAAAAGATTTATTTTGGTGTGTTGACTTCACTTGACAAGGCTGAAATGTTTGATGACTTCGTCCACTCTTATTTTCTCGAGGCAATGCTCATAATTGCAAGGAATCACACTTTTCGAACTGCTTTGGAGGCTGATCAGACCAAAATTATACATCTCTTTATGGTCATTTTCCTATACTTTTTGGGTATTTTATGTTTAATTATGCCTTATATTGGTTATATTTGTGTTTATAGGTGTTGAAGAGAAGAAAAGTGCAAAATCATCAATTTTGTATCTTTTTGGAGCCTTTTTGGATGATTTATGACACAAGTTGATACGAATCTAGTTGTATTAGATTCAAATCCACCCTTTGAATATCCACCAAAGTCGACTTGAACTTCTTCAACTCCTAGACTTGTAAGTTGATGACCTTCACAAGGCTATTCCTCCTCTTTCGTCGGCCTTAAGCACTCAATTAGACCTGCAATTGAATTCAAAAGATCACAAAATTCACAAACAACGAAGTTATCTCAACCTAATTGCTTGCTAGGACTCTACAAGATGAAGAACCCTAAGTTTGCTCAAACTAGAACAATGAAGCCAAAGAAATCGATATGGGTATAAACCTCTCAACTTTATTGATTAACTTGACTTATGTTTACAAGAGATAGAAGAGCCCTTATATAGGGGAGGGGTTGGCGCATAACCTACTCCAAACCAAAATCCTAATCCTATAAGGGGCGGCATAATTAAAAGGAAGGAACAAGGAAATAACCTACTCCTTGTCCTACTAGGAAAAGTAAATAACATTACATAATTAAGCAAGGATTGGACTTAGTCAAACAAGACCCAACCCAATGTCTTCTAGACTAAATAAATAACTAATCTAAGATAGAATAAAGGCCCCAATGGCCGAATTACACAATGCTAAGCCTAATGCTCATCGATGGATAACATGGTACACACCATGGAATCGTTTGGAATATTCCTTGGTGTGTGGTCTTCAAATCGGCCCAATGAGTCTTCAATGGTCTTCAATTCTTCAAGATGAGATCTTATGAAGCCCACTAAAGCTTTCTTAAACCTTTAAGCCCGATCCCTTGTTTTGGACCCAACGGTATAGTTAAAGGATCATGTGGCCGGTTGTGGCCGGGCATGGCCATGTCTCGTGGCTGGTGATGGCCGGGCATCTCCAAGTCGTGTGGCCGGTGTTGCGCGGCTTCTCCAAACAATGGCCGGTCACAAGTGCTTCCATCTCCATGCTCCTCCAAGCTAGCATCGATGACAACTCCATGATCTTCATTGGCTCCAATGTGTCCTTCTAAGCTATGATAAGCCCTTGGCGCATCATCCCCTCTCCCTTGAAAAAAGATTTGTCCTCAAATCTGCATCACTATCAAACAAGGATAAGTCTGAAACATTAAAAGTGGCACTTACATTGCCATATTCACTAGGAAGATCTAGCTTGTAGGCGTTGTTGTTGATCCTCTCCAAAACTTGGAATGGACCATCTCCACGAGGAAAGAGCTTAGACTTTCTCTTTTCAGGGAACCTCTCCTTCCTTAGATGCAACCAAACCCAATCCCCGGGTTCAAAGATGACTTCCTTGCGCCCTTTGTTAGCATTCTTCATGTAGTGTTGTGTCTTCTTCTTAATTTGAGCTCGAACCCTAGCATGAAGTTCCCTAACATAATCGGCCTTCCTTTGTCCATCCATGTCGACTTGCACACTCAAAGGTAAACTCAACAAATCCAATGGGTTAAAGGATTAAAGCCATACACAGTTTCAAAAGGTGAATATCCGGTGGTGCTATGTATGCTTCTATTATATGCAAATTCGACATGAGGTAGACAATCCTCCCAAGTTCTTAAGTTCTTTTTAATTAAAGCCCTAAGCAAAGTAGACAAAGTTCTATTGACTACCTCAGTTTGACCATTAGTTTGAGGATGACAAGTAGTAGAAAATAACAACTTAGTTCCTAACTTAGCCCATAAAGTTCTCCAAAAGTGACTTAAGAACTTAACATCTCTATCACTTACAATCGTCCTAGGCATTCCATGAAGTCTAACAATTTCTTTAAAGAACAAATTAGCTACATTAATGGTATCATCCGTTTTAGTACATGCAATAAAGTGAGCCATCTTAGAAAACCTATCAACAACTACAAAGATAGAATCTTTACCTCCCCTAGAATGAGGTAAACCTAACACAAAGTCCATGCTAATATGAGTCCATGGTTCATGAGGAATAGGCAAAGGAGTATACAATCCATGCGATTTAGAAGTAGATTTAGCTTGCAAACAAACAATGCAACTAGCAACATACTTCCCTACATCATGTCGCATCTTAGGCCAAAAGAAGTGTTCATGCAATATATCATATGTTCTATCGACTCCAAAGTGACCCATTAAACCCCCTTCATGCGATTCCCTCAAGAGCAAGATGCGCAAAGAACAAGAAGGTACACACAATCTAGATTCTTTAAACAAAAATCCATCATGCTTATAATACTTTCCAAAACCAGAATTTTCACATGCTTTAAAGAGTTCACCAAAATAAACATCACTAGCATAAAATTCCTTAATATACTCAAAACCAAGAAACTTGGAATCAAGCATGGAAAGTAAGACATACCTCCTTGATAAAGCATCGGTTACCACATTCTCCTTACCTTGTTTGTATGCACAACATAAGGAAAAGACTCAATGAATTCGCTCCACTTAGCATGTCTTTTGTTCAACTTTTGTTAGCCTCTTAAATACTTTAAGCTCTCATGATCCATATGAATCACGAATTCCTTAGGCCAAAGGTAGTGTTGCCAAGTTTGCAACGCCCTCACAAGAGCATACAACTCTTTGTCATAGGTTGGATAGTTCAATGCAGCCCCATTCAATTTCTTACTAAAGTATGCGTCGGGCTTCCCACCTTGCATTAAAACAGCTCCAATTCCAACCCCTGATGCATCACATTCAATCTCAAAAGTATTGTTAAAGTTAGGTAAAACAAGCAAAGGAGCATTAGTTAGTTTTTCGTTCAACGTTTCAAATGCTTCTTGTTGTTCATCTCCCCACTTGAATGGTGCATTCTTCTTCATAACACTTGTAATAGGGGCAGCTAAGGTGCTATAGTCCTTAACAAACCTCCTATAGAATCCGGCTACTCCATGAAAAGATCTCACTTGTCCAACGTTGGTGGGTGTTGGCCAATCTTTGATTGCCTTGATCTTTTCCTCATCAACCTCTATACCTTGCAATGAAACAACAAAACCAAGAAAAACAAGCTTGTTTGTGCAAAAGGTGCACTTCTTAAGGTTCGCATACAATTTCTCAACCCTAAGTACATCTAACACACATCTTAGATGCCTAACATGCTCATCTAGGTTTCGACTATACACAAGTATATCATCAAAATAAACAACAACAAACTTGCTAATAAAAGCTCTTAAAACATGATTCATTAGTCGCATGAATGTACTAGGTGCATTAGTCAATCCAAAAGGCATAACTAACCATTCATACAACCCTAATTTAGTTTTAGAGGCAGTTTTCCATTCATCACCCTCTTTCATGCGAATTTGATGATAGCCACTCTTAAGATCAATCTTAGAAAATATACAAGCACCATGCAATTCATCTAGCATATCATCTAATCTAGAAATAGGGTGACGATACTTTACCGTATGTTGTTTATTGCCCTACAATCAACACACATTCTTCAAGTCCCATCTTTCTTAGGAACAAGCAAAACAGGAACGACACATGGAGAAAGGCTTTCACGCACAAAGCCCTTTTGAAGTAGCGCTCCCACTTGCTTCTCCAATTCCTTTGTTTCGTCAGGATTAGTCCTATAAGCTGGCTTATTTGGTATTTGCGCTCCAGGGATGAAATCAATTTGATGCTCAATTCCCCTTATCGGCGGCAACCCACTAGGAATCTCCTCCGGAAACACATCTACATAATCACTCAAAAGAGAAACAATATTGCTTGGAAGCTCTCTTTCCAAGTCGTTAGTAGCAACAAGTGTATTCTTAAGCAAAAGTAAGATCAAAATAGAATTATCATGTAAAGCCTCTTTAATCTCACTCTTAGTAGCTAGCATACACTTCTTAACAACTTTCCTAGAACTAGCATGCTTATCAACCAAATCAGTTTTGCCTTCAACGCAATTCACATTCAAATTAGCATGTTTAGTCTTTTCTTTAGTCCTAAAATCAGATTCCATCTTAGCAAATTCCTCTTTCAATTTCAATTGATATTTTAAAGCTTCTTGAGGTGATAAAGGAATCAAGGTAATAGGACGCTTACCACACATAAAGGAATACTTATTTGTTTCACCATCATGATGGACCTTGTTGTCATATTGCCATGGACGTCCAAGTAGAACATGGCATGCTTGCATTGGTAATACATCACAAAGCACCTCACCATTGTACCTGCCCAAAGAAAGAGAAACTAAAACTTGTTTGTTAACCTTAATCTCCTCTCTATCATTGAACCATCCTAAACTATAGGGTTTAGGGTGTTTAGTGGTGGATAATGCAAGCTCCTTCACCAAATACACACTAGCTATATTTGTGCAACTTCCTCCATCAATGATTACACTACTAGGTTTCCTAGTCGCCTACATCCTAGTATGAAACAAATTCTCCCTTTGATTTTGCACATCTCCTTTAACATAGGCACGTCAAGTTCTCCTTGCAACTAAATTCAAGAGTGCCGGTGTTGAACCTTCACTATCATCATCATCGGTTTGTACCTCTACTTCATCATCTCCATCTCCACTTGATCCAAGTGCAATATCCTCATCTTCACTTACGATTTCACCATTGTCATTAGTAAGCATGACTTTCTTGTTAACGCAATCCCTTGCAAAGTGTCCATATCCTTGACACTTGAAACACTTTACATAGTTCTTAGAAGATGAACTTGATGAAGACTTAGAATCGGTTTTAGGGGTAACTCCCTTTTGTGCAGACTCCTTTTCTTTTGATGACTTGTCATCCTTCTTGATTAGAGTTTTCCATGAGCTTGATGATGATGAAAATCTCTTCTTATTCCTCTTTACTTCGCATCTCCACAATATCATGAATTTCTCTATTCAATCCCGCCATAACCTAGCTATAGTAGTTTGTGGAGCTTCATCAACCTCGGCCCTAGACATTAACAACATCATCTCGGAGTAGTATTCATCAACACTCCTAGTTCCTTGCCTCAAAGATTGCTACTCTTGGTAGAGACCATTAGTGTAAAAGCTTGGAACAAACCTCTTCCTCATAAGGCTCTTTAATGACAACCATGTATCAATAGGTCTTTCCAAATTTCTCCTTCTTGCTTTCACTAATTGATTCCACCAATTCAAAGCATTCTCCGTGAATTCAAGAGTAGCAATTTTCACCTTCTTTGGCTCGGCATGAGGATAGTAATCGAAATACATATTCAATTTTGATTCCCACTCCAAATAATCGGATGGAGACCCTCTCCCATTGAATTTAGGGATCTTGTATTTGATGTTGTCTTTAATCTCTTCTCTTTCGATTCCCCTCCTAGGCCGCAAATTCTCATTGATTGCTTGGCCTCCAAGCTCTTGTTGCCTCAATCTTTCCATGGGGTCGATTCTAGCAATTTGCCTCGGTGATGGAAGCTGAATCCTCTCATTGTTTTGTGCGGCATTAGCCCTTTGTTGAGGTGGTTAAGCTTGTTGATTTTGGCCATCCTTTACTTGTTGGACATCATCGGCCAAGGCATCAAATTTAGTATCCATATTGTCCAAACGTTGCATTAGAGCTTGCAACATAGCAGCCACATTGGCTTGTTCTTGTTCTCCTTCCATAATACCTACAAAAATAACAAAGATTAGTAGTAAAAATCATCGCAAGTATGTGTGTGCTTATACCTTTGACTTGTGCTCTCGTGTTTGTACTCAAGTCCTATGGATTGACAGTCCACTACTCTCTTAATGATCTCACAAGATTTGCCTTTTACTAGCTTCAATAGGCCTGCCTAATAAGAGCAACTCCTAGAGCACTCCTTTCTTCTCGTGACCTACTTGAGGAACAAACAATTAGTAGCAAAGTTATTTGTGAATCAAAAGAAAAGTGATCTTAAACCAAACCAAACCACTTAATGCAGGCTCCTTATGTCGAATTCCTCCTCCAAAGTTGCTGCACAAAAACTCAATCAAGCACAAATCACAATATCAAATCGGTTAGCATAAACCCTAGTACCACTTGTCTCCTATTTTGTACCGCTTGAATCCAATAGGGTTTGTAACCTGAAATTCTTCAAATCAAATCACAATTCACAGCAAAAGCAACCTAAGGATCTCAATTACACAATCAATTAGAGTTATTGCAACTAATTAGATCAATTGCACAAGAAAACCCTAATCCCCAAATTTCCCAAACTAAGAACCCTAGTTCCTGATAAAAAATCGATAACAGCACGGATTTTTTTAATTTTTTTCAATATTTTTCCCAGAAAGATCACACCAAAATAAGTCTAAAGCTCAGGATTTCATCAGGTGCTTGATTGGAGTTTTCCATGAGCTTGATGATGATGAAAAGCTCTTCTTATTCCTCTCTACTTGACTCTCATCCTTCAAAGCATGTTGAAGTAATTCCTCAACATCATAGTGTTGTTGCATCTCCACAATATCATGAATTTCTCTATTCAATCCCGCCATAAACCTAGCTATAGTAGCTTGTAGAGCTTCATCAACCTCGGCCCTAGACATTAACAACATCATCTCGGAGTAGTATTCATCAACACTCCTAGTTTCTTGCCTCAAAGATTGCTACTCTTGGTAGAGACCATTAGTGTAAAAGCTTGGAACAAACCTCTTCCTCATAAGGCTCTTTAATGACAACCATGTATCAATAGGTCTTTCCAAATTTCTCCTTCTTGCTTGCACTAATTGATTCCACCAATTCAATGCATTCTCCGTGAATTCAAGAGTAGCAATTTGCACCTTCTTTGGCTCGGCATGAGGATAGTAATCGAAATACATATCCAATTTTGATTCCCACTCCAAATAATCGGATGGAGACCCTCTCCCATTGAATTTAGGGATCTTGTATTTGATGTTGTCTTTAATCTCTTCTCTTTCGATTCCCCTCCTAGGCCGCAAATTCTCATTGATTGCTTGGCCTCCAAGCTCTTGTTGCCTCAATCTTTCCATGGGGTCGATTCTAGCAATTTGCCTCGGTGATGGAAGCTGAATCCTCTCATTGTTTTGTGCGGC